>OY856188.1:265223633-265306866 GCA_963693315.1 Diogma glabrata
GCAATATGATCTGTATAGCCAAGAATTTAGCTAGATTTGTTAAATATGCAGTTTTGTGTCTCAATTCGGGTTTTTCTTATCACGTACTCAAGCGCCAAATTAAATAGTATGGGCACAAGTGCATCACCTTGTCAAACACCTGATGTTATATCAAAAGAGTCAGAAACTGACCCTTCGATTACTATTCTACAATTTGATCCCAATGTTGTGAGTTTGTACAGAGAAACAAGGTTTGCTGGAATACGAAGGCATATGAGTGTAGACCAGAGGTTGTCGCGGACGAAGCAATCATATGCTCGCTTGAAATCAACGTAGAGCTGGTGAATGCTGATGTTGTACTCCCAACATTTTTCCAGAATCATCCTTAAGGTAAAACATTGATCTGTGGTTGAACGGTTGGGACGAAAACCACATTGATAGTCGCCGATGATAGATTCGGCGAATGGGATGAGCCGAGCGAGTACGACATTACTTAGTATTATATGCAGTGTTCAACAGTGTGATTCCACGATAATTCGCGTATTTTAGGCGATACTTTATGTAGTGGAACAATGAGAGCTGTTTTCAATACAGCAGGTAGTTCTTCTTGGTCCCAGATTACAAAAATCAGATCATATATACGTGGGACCAGAGCTGTTCCTCCATTCTTAAATAGTTCTGCAGGGATTCCATCGATACCTGGTGATTTGCCATTTTTTAATTTTTTGATGCCAGCTTCCACTTCTTCTATTGTTGGGTAAGGGACAAAAATCTTCTCACTTGACGGAGCAATTACTTGAATAAGATGAACTTCATTCGTCTATTCAGTAAGTCTTGAAAGTGGGATCGCCATACTGCCAGCACATCACGTTCACTTGTTCATTGTTTCCATTTTTGATGGCTGTAGACCTTGCGTGGAAATCTTTTGTTAGATGCCGTGCATTGGCAAAGCTCTCTTTCGAATTTCCATTAGCCGCATGTTGGTAGATGTTTTCGATACAGCTCTTCACGTGTTTGCGTTACTTTTTCCGTAGGAGTTTTGCTGAGGCTTTTCTGACGCATAGATAATCAGTTTGAGAGCTTCGGGCGTTTCCTGTCAACCATTTTTCTCGCAGATTTTGTTTGTGCTCAATGTGCGGGGCACTCGTCATGAAACCATTCGTTACGTGATTTTTGTGGTCGTTTTCCGATTGTAGTTTGTGCTGCGGATATGATGGTTGATTGTAACGTTTGCCATTCTTCTTGTATGTTTAATGGCATCTCAGATGGGATGTCATGCTCTTCTATGCTTTGCGTTACAATTTCCTGATATCTATTCAGCGTTTCCAGGTGTTTAAATGCTTGCTTCAATATCCCAGCGCACGCTTTTTTTTTACTTGCCTATTAAAGGTAGGTAATAATTTGCACTTGTATTTAAAGATGACAAGCATATGATTGGTGTCCATATCAGCACCTCTGCATGATCGAACGTCAATTACACTTGTAGAGTGTCTCTTAGAAATCATGACATGATCAATTTGATTTTCAGTTCTTCAACGTTTGATTTCCATGTTTCTTTGTGGATTCTCTTATACGGAAAGAGAGTGCTAGATATTACTAGATCATGCATCATAGCCAGTTCAGCTGCACGAAAGCCGTTATTGTTACTAGTATAATGCAAGCTGTTAGGGCCGACATGTGTTTTAAATTCTACACTTCTACAAATTTGCGCATTGAAGTCACCACCTATCGCGATTTTATATCAAGCCGCGGGATGTTATTGATGACTTCTTCGAGTTCTAGAAAGAACAGGCCTTTAATGTCATCTGCTTTGTCTTAGGTGGTGTAGGTGCATGAACATTGATGATCGTTACATTAAATTTTTGCGTACGAATTCTCATTGTGCATATCCGCATACTAATTGGGTAAAAGTCGATAACATGTTGATTCACGTGACGATGTATGAGAAATCCAACTCCAAATTCTCCTCCGTTTTCATGACCGCAATAGTAGAGAGTGAATCACTTGGCTGTTTCGTGGATTCCACTCCTTGGACATTCGCCAGTTCTTGTAACGCCACTATATCTAGTGTATGGCTATCGATTTGGTTTGTAAGTTTTAGTAGATCTCCTGGTCTTCTAAGACTTAGCACGTTTCAGGTTCCCATTTTTAAATCGTGGTCCGCGTACAGTTTCCGAGGTTGTTCCAATAATGAATCCGAGATAATCCGAGGCCTGTGCACAGAATTCATGACAAGTAATTTTTACGGAAATGGTGTGTTAGCCCTTCGCCCAACCCAAATTGTCGTGAATGGGTTCATTTTGCATCTTAATGTCACCAGAAACAACCTTTTTACATGTTTATATAGCGAGCGCTTGATCCAAGACAGACACCCACTACAAACCGCCCCTAACATGGAGAACAGACGCTTGTTGCACGTTTATGTAGCGAGCTGCTTTATCCAAGACAGGACGCCTGCTCCAAGCTGCCCCTGACATGGAGAACAGACGCTTGAGTTGCATTGGTTTTGTGGCATCAATGACTTTCCATGGTGCAGAGTCATTGCGTATAAGCAGTATTTACTCTGCCTCTCTCAACTTCACCAACCTAATTCTGTTAACGTTACCCAGGTAACACGGCGTAGAAATTCGGATTTCGCTACCGAAGAATTCTTTGTGGATTCTGATTATTTAACTGTTGTCGGTTACAATTCATCATTTGATGGACAGTTTATTAACGATTGGTGGAGATTAAATAACATCCTTCATCAACGGGAGTCAGACGAAGAAGGTTGTCTAAATTTTTACAAAAAAAAAAAAATAAACGAAAATAGAAAAATTAATTGTATATTGTTTTATTTTATTTTTGCTTGTAAGATAAAATAAGATAAAATACACTGAAGTGTGTGTGTGTTTGTGTTTATGAAAATAAAAGTGTTGAAGAACGGAGGCGTACAATTATATAATTGGTGAGATTGTTCTTTATTAAAAAATTATTGGTATTTTATATTTGTTGTTACCAGGCGGTAGGCAGGCAAAATTTTACCTTTTATTGCTTTGATGTAATAAATTTATTTATTATTTTAAGGCATAAATTTGTTTGCATTGCCTGGTTACAAGAAATGTAAAATTTCATTTTAGTTGTTAGTAGGAATTTCGAATTTAACCCTTTATTTGTACTCTTCAGTTTTGTGTCTGTTGTGTCTCCATTTCTTTTTGCTTTTTCCTTATCGTGTAACTGTTGCATAAAACCTGCTATCGTATTTTTGTGACAGAGATAGCCAATTTCTTTTGTACTGTGTAGTGTTGAAATTTAAGTCTGGCCGAATTTCAGTATCTATACCTACAATGTCAAAAGGTAAGTCTTTGTCTCAACAAAATAGCAGCAGAGTGAACCAACAGCTTAGCATTGACTTCACCAACCTAAGAGGTCTCAATTTGAATCTAAACGAGGATCATCACTACACCGAAAAAAATAAACCTGACATATTGTTTCTTACCGAAACAATTGTTAGTGGCAGAGCATCGAAATTGGATCTCGATAAATACCGGATGCCTAGTTACGAATTGGAACAGTCCCTTTTATAATAAGCATGGTGTCTGTGTATATGTTCAAAATTCACTTTCATGTATGAGAATTAGTTGAACTCTAAGCACCATAATTCTCTAGCACTGATGATCTCAAGTGTTGATGAAACTATGGTTATAATAGGATTATACAGATCCCCAAACTGCCCCCCATGATGTCCCTTTTTGATCAAATATCGCCTAATCTAGATAAGATTACCACGGACTACCCCAAAGCAAGAGTGGCCATTCTTGGGGACTTCAATATCCATAATAAAGAATGGCTTAAGTATTCATCGCGCACTGACGACGTAGGAAGGCAAGCCGAACTGATACTCACAGATTATCACGGTTTTGACGCAAATGATAGAGTGTTCCACTAGAACCTCAGACAATTCACATCATAACAATAATTTGCTGGATCTGTTTTTGACAAACGAGCCAACCCATTGGAACATCGGACCATTTACTAATATCAGCAATAGTGCAATTTACATCACCGATACAAATTAAAGCAAATCCTCGTTGCGTTTGGAACTATAAACGCGCTGACTGGGAAGGACGGAGAAACTTTTATGATAGACCACCTTGGAAAACTATTTGTTGTGTTGATTAAGATCCTAGCACATCGGCAATAAGAATTTCTGAAATCATAAAAGACAGCATGCGGCGGTTTATTCCAAATCGATTAATCACTCCTAAAACTGAGCCTTGGTTCACGCAGGATTTTGATGAGGCAGTGAGGAATAAACGCAAAGCATTTAAGACGTATAACGCAAATAAAACACCTGAAACCCATAGCGCCTATAAGAAAGTCAGAAATATTAGTAAATTTTAATTAGGAAGAAAGAAATATTAGTAAATTAACAAAGAAATTCGCCGAGCACCCATCTGGCTCACGTAGTTTCTTTTATGCAGTTAAATCAGTCCAAAGCAATTTTACTCGATCCTCTATTCCAACCTTAGTTCTGAATGACATTCCCGTGAGCAACTCGAAAGAGAAGGCGGATCTTTTGGGTAGTATTTTTGCAGAAAACTCAAACATAGTCGAACCTCCCCATTCTCTTACACTCATTCCCTCAGTTGTAACGAAAATGAAACCAATTATTTTTCATTGCAATATTGTACGGAAAATGCTTCTTTCTAGCAATATCAACAAATCTGCTGGCCCCGACGGTATTCCACCCCTCATTCTTAAAAACTTTGCTAGGCAACTAGTTCCAATTTTAACAAAAATTTTCTATTTATCTTATAAAACCGGAATATTTCCCGACTCTTGGAAGCTGGCCAGCATTCAACCCATATCAAAGAAAGGCAGTAAGATAGATCCTAACAATTGTAGACCAATTGCAATTCTGTCGGTTTTAGCTAAAATATTTGAAAAATATGTTAAGTACAATTTAACAGATTATTTGGAAATGTTGCTAATTATTGATGATAAGCAGTATGGTTTTCGTAGAAGTCATGCAACAGGTGATCTGTTAGCCTACGTATCCCATCTCTGGAACAAATCGCTGGAAAACCACGGTGAAACATTCAGTATTTCACTTGACATTTCTAAAGCATTTGATAAAGTGCTTATGGCATAGACCATCTTCCTGTCTCATGGATTCATACTTTTCCTACAGGTCGCCAATTTCATGTTAATTTAGATGGTATCACATACAACATTTTCACAACTAATGCTAGAGTTCCCCAAACTTCTGTACTCTCACCAACCTTGTTTCTTTTATACATTAATGATTTACTTATTTCCACAGTGCACCCAATCCATAGTTTTGCTGATGACAGCACATTGCATGCATCACATGCATCTCATAAATTTTGATCTTATACTGCAGCTACCTCTGATAGAGAGCCGCTAATTGATTATATCAACAAAGATATGGGTCGTATAATGGATATGGGGTGATCGTAATCTCGTTTCATTTAATCCAACCATAACCAAACTATGCCGTTTTTCACGAATAGAGCGACATAAAAATTTCACTATTAAGATAAAACATGAGGAGCTGCATGAGGTTGAATTAATTAGACTTCTTGGAGTGGATATTCAAAATAACCTGAAATGGAATAAACATGTTTTCAACCTCGCTAAATCGGCAATGCAAAAATTAGGATTCTTGAGTCGATGTAAAAAGTATTTCAATGCCGAGCAAATTTTGCTAATCTTTAAGTCTTTTATTCGTTGTAACGAACCTTTGCCGCCAAACAAAAATTTTTTCACTTAACAACACTATAAAAACAATACAGAACATAAACACAAATTAAACCCAAAATACACGATAAATTTCTATTATAACATTATATTTAATTTATTCACTTGCATTTTTATATTTGATTTTTTTTTTTATTACAGATTAAATTTTATAACACTAAATCTAAATTTTGACCTAACAAAAAAATAATAATTTAATAAATTAGGTTTATTGTAAATAATTACGAAACTCAAAGAAAAAAATGTCTAACTTAATAAAATCATTGCTCTTTTAACTTCAAATTAATTAAATGAAATACACAAAAAAATAATAAATAAATAAAAATATATACTCAAAAATTTAACTCAACACTAATTTTAATAATTTAAACCACAAAAAATAAACCTATTACACAAAATAATAATTAAATAAATAAATAAAATTTATACTCATTTTTTTCAATATATTGTTGACGTCCGGTATTATATTTTTTTTCTCCTTCTTCTGCCCAGATGTGACGTCGCCTTTTTGCCTCTTGAGAGAAACTTCAACCAAGATCGACGTAGAAGAGAAGATCCGAATTGAACAGCAAATCCAAATAGAATAGCTGATCCAAACAGAATAGTAGATCCAAATAGAATAGCTGATCCAAACAGAATAGTAGATCCAAATAGAATAGTAGATCCAAATAGAATAGACCGAAGTACGATAAATTTCTGTTTATATAGCATATTGTTCATCAAACAGGTTTTCACAATTTCCCCAATTAACATTTTTTTTACAATTATTTCTCCTCTGTGGTGTGACCGTTCAACTGTATGTTGAATATATTTTTTTCATATAGATTAATTCGCCTAAATGTTGTTTCACCAAGCCTTTATCCAATCGGTTGCATTAGTTAGGTTTGAATATTGGTTGTTTTGTATAATTCGCCTAAATGTTTTCACCAAGCTTTTGATCATTCGGTTGTATTGTTTATGTTTATGATATTGTGTTCCTTCGTCTATTATTGTTGATGGTCGAAACATTCCACACAATTTAACAGGTGACACTTTCATTAGCTATTGAATTCTCCAACACGCTAAACGTTATTCAAATACGTTTATCTGAGTTGCATCACAAATTCTCTTAGATTTCCTTGGTCTTTTTACTTCAGTGAGCTTTCATCGATTTCGCAAAGTTTTTTAATTATAGCAAAAAGTTTGATCACCACCCAAATCGTTCATTTATAAATCTCCGTTCATTCAGAAAAGAATCCAGTGCTCGTTTGGAGACGTTAACATAGAAAAAATGAGTTTTGACGACTAGTTAACTTATAACCTAACAATTATATAAACTTAGCCCTGGTTTTAATTGGTTTAAATTATTAAAAGAAAGAAATGGACTCGTAAATTATTAAAAAAAAGAAAAACGGATTTTGATTCTATCATTCTATTCGGGTGTGTCCCGAAGAACGTTACATCGTCCATGTATGGAGCACTGCTGTCATGTATGGGGAGGTGCTTGTCAGTCAACAATAAAATGTCTAGACTCTGTACAGAGAAAAGCAATACGGTTGATTGGTAATACCGAACTAACGGACCAGCTTGATTCACTTCAGCACAGAAGAAATGTGGCTGAATTATCAATCTACTATAAATATAACTTTGGCGAACTCTGCTCTAAGGAAATTCAAAATATCCTTCCATCGTGTGCGCAGTATAATCGACAGACAAGAGCTGTCGAGTTATTCCATCCATTTGTGGTCCAAATACCTCGTTGTAGAACTGTGTCCTTCCAGAACGACTATTGTAATAGAGTGGCCAAATTGTGGAACTCAAGGCCCTCCTCTGTATTTTCCGATAAATTTTCCCCTCAGGCATTTAAAGAAAATGTCCATCGTCATTTAAAACAAAAAGTATAGTAATTCCTATATTCCCATTCCTTCCATTTTCCTCATCTCCTTCCTTTATAGTTGACATGGTATCATCGGATATTCAAATAGTCTGAATAATGTATATTTCATATTTAGTCTGCTAAACATGTCTAACTAATTAATTAAAAAAAAATCTGTATCGGATGTTCCCATCATTACCGTAGATATTCCCTTCTTTAAGGCCGTAAGTTGATCAATCGTGCAGGCCCCTGTTCAGGTCGTCGATATAAAAATTTCTAGCAATTACGGATGTCAACGCAGGAAACAGCTGAATGCTATCAGTCGAGATTTTTTTAAAACACGAGTAGACAAGAATGTCGCTGGTGCTGTTCTATACGTAACTGTAAGTAATGTTAACTCCTGTACGCGATCATTTGGTTCATCTCGCCAAACAATTCTTTGAAAATCTGGATGTGGTTGACTGACTAAAATTTGTTGGAACATCTTCTCTGCTGCTATTAGCACATATCTATGGAAACGAAACCGTAGTAGAATTTGTTGTAGTGTTTGCTGAATTAAATAGACAGGATACATAAACAGGATATAATTCTGACTGAAATTTAATTTTTAGTTTATTTTTTCATAGTTTTACTAGAAAAACTCTTATAATATATTTAAGTTTACAAAATAATTTAAAAAATTAACAATAAGTTAATTGCGCCTTATAACTTTCATAGTCACAACTAAATAGACTTAACAGAATTAAATTTTTTTGGAGAGATGAACCTCAATATATATTCCTCATATATTGGTCCTTCTCTCTCTTTTTTTATAAGTATGCCATCGCATCTAGAGTTTTGTAATGAATTATTATTCAATTAATGTGCACGATGAGAGGCAGACTCTACTAATAATAAAATTTCTTCAATATATGAGGATACATATTGAAGTCCATCCCTGCATAATTTTGAAAAACGTCAGTTTGAATGATACCAACACCAGATGCGAAATCCCAGATACCAGATAACAGATCCTATTAACTGGAAACTACATACTAGACACCAGTTATAAATAAACGACAGCAGATACGTGGTACTAGATACCAAGTAAAATATGGCAGATAATAATAAAATAAGTTCTAATTACTAGAAACCACACTCGTATACCATATTCTTGTCAAAAAATTTATTTGTGTTCCACCTAATTGGTTGATCGTTTTGTTAAAATTGTTAACATTAAGGTTAAACAAAATCTGTAGTGATATTTAACTCTTAACCGTCTAGAGCAAGCTATTACGTTCAACAATTTATTTTTATCTATACGAACAATGAATTTTTAAAAACTTTTACATACATTTCCTATTTAATATTTATTTCTTAAAAATAATTCTAATGGAATTTTTCTTAGAAAACTCAACAATAAAAACAAGAGAAATTTTTTTATTCGTCTTCCAAAGAAAAACTTTACTTTCGCATAATAAAAATATAACGGAAAACTTCTTTAATTTTCTGTTTTGTTATTCAAAATAATATAACCGATTTGGTATACAAGACCATAGCACAAACAACATAAAAAAGTTGAATAATTAACTTATTTTATAATATTTAAAAATAAAAGTTAAGACTCTGTAAAGTGCTTTTTACAGTGTTCTTCGATGTTTCGTGCTTTCGCAATTGCAATACTTATGAAGTGGAATTGATTGCATATGCATCTTTGATTGAATATTTCATATCATTATTTATGCTATGGAAAACTTCAGCAAGATCTTACAGTATATAAATCCACTATAAACTTTAATGAATCTATGCAGTAGATAACAGTTGAATGTAATTCTTTTCAATTCGAGCTTCAACACTTCAACATTTTTATGTTTATTTCAACAACAAAAGGACTAAAAACTTAATTTTTTTTCTTGCGATTATTTTAATTATTATTTGTTTTCTTTAGTTTTGTTTGGTTGTTAAACTTATTTCATTATTACGGAACAAAACATAGCTTTTTCTTTATACATTTTTTAATAGATCAATTCCAAATCGGAAACGGGGTTTGGCGGAAAATTTTTTCGGGTAAACTTAAACTTTCACAATTTAGCAGTTCGTTTGTCCAAAGACATCTAAGTCAAAATTTTTTTAGTACTAATTTAAAACGACGGTGATGTGTAATGAGGTGTTCGGCTTTCAAAAAACTGAAAATTTTTATCTGCTTTTAGATGCTTTGATAATAAGGTTCTTGTATTTTTATACCAACCCTTCACAACCACTGACATCACTAATTCAATTTTTTGTTTACTATTTTAAATTAAATTAAATAATTTTTTTGTAATATCGGAAAAAGAAAGAAAATCCTCAATAATTTTAAATTTAATTACATTGAACTAAAATAAACGAATTGGAAAATATTTGTATCACAAAGAAAATTGAAATTCAATTCAAATGATTCGCAAACAAAAAATCAGAAAATATTTCAAATGATTATTTTTTCTTATTGATTGTTGTTCTTGTTGTTATAGTTATGTCTGTTTTGAGATATAAAACTCAAATTTATTTTTATGTTCAGATTTTCTTTTTTAAAATTGATCAAATCGAAGACAATAAATGATAATCCTTTTATATGCTACAAATGTTTGATTAGATTCACAGAATCATGTTTGATTACTGATTTCATTTCGAACAATCATTTATTTGAAGTTTCTATAACTTTAAGTTCTGTTATTTGATTCGAGCATGATACGAACACGAAACCACAACCCAAACCTGTCGTGCTAGCACAGCGGCTAAAAACAATACACAACATTTTTCAAAATACAATTTAAAATATTAATTTACAATTAAAAATCACTTTAGTTTTTTTTACACAATTGTATATGATAGAGCGTTCCGTTTACAATTAATTTTGGCGTTTACACTATCACATTCCACTTTGAAACTGTTCACACAGTCAAAAATTTTTGTTTGAGCTATTTTTAGCTCACAATTTCTTAGCACCCAAATACCAATCTCATCTAGCTCAAAATTCTTTTTTTCATAATTTCCAATATATCCAAAAGTCCTTTCAACACAATTTCTTCCAATGCTGGTAAAGTGGATAACTATCCCAAGCAATATTGCAAATCAATGCTGGATCTCTTGATTTTATAACATAACCTCTAAATAATTGGACTTCAATAAATATACCACCATTATTGCACACAAAATTATAACAAAACCTCATGAAATATAATGAATTGAATCATTATTTTTAAATTTGAAGCCGATCTACAAGATAACAGTTTTGCTATTATTTTGTTAAATAATAACATATGCGTTCGAAGTCATATGAAATTTTTTCTCGAGGTAGTAGAAAATTTAATTTAAATATTTGTGAAAATGTGTTGTTACAACCAACTGAGTTAAATACAAGTAATAGAGTAAAACATTTATTACCTGAAATTTAACCTAGACAGAGCGACAACATGAAGAAGAATCTCG
The DNA here is from genome assembly GCA_963693315.1 of Diogma glabrata. NCBI lineage: Eukaryota > Metazoa > Arthropoda > Insecta > Diptera > Cylindrotomidae > Diogma > Diogma glabrata. Next base: position 265,234,678 of record OY856188.1, read on the forward strand.
ACAATACTGAATCAACTTAAACTACACGATGACCTGGTCCCAAACAGGAACTGATAAACAAATCGAAAGTAAATCTCAACGTACGCCAGATTTGTATCAGATTGTCACGGAACTCTGGGTTTCACAGTTAATAATGTCTATCAGTATTGTCAGATCCCCGATATGAACTAGAAATCGTACAGAAAGATTATGGTTTTATATATTTAGTACGAAATAATATAGTCATACTATCACTTGTCAGTTATTTGTATTACAAACAGTGGCATTAAGATTGCTTGAACGTCGTCGGATAACTAAAATGATTGCACAAGATTCAAATACCCACAAAAAAAATTGAAAAATTAAGAAAAATAGAGTTTAGCAATAGTGGAACAGATTCAAAATCAGAGGGTCATTAGGACCATTTTTCTCAGAACGAAGTTTTGGTGGCGATGATGAAGCACTTTGATAACCTACTAATACCAACCTCTTATCAGAATTTTTGTTTTGGAGATCAATGCAAAGTTTGATTTATTTCTGGCGATCCATATCGAAATTTATATGAACGTACAACATATTTGATCAAAACAATTTTTGAGGAAATTATTGAGGTCATGGCTTATCGCAAGTTTAATGTACTTAATACAGCTCAATCAGTGTAGCCCATTTTTCACGTCACGAATATCTCTCAAGACTGACTTTTCCTATACGATATGTGCAATAGAAATAAAATAACAGTCGAGAAATTTTGAAGATTTCTTGAGCTTTACTCAGTGAGATATGGCTAATCAGATTTTAAAGTAAATTAAAAATGTTGTTTTTGATATTATTGATTATAGAACGTCGAGCTATAATGACGCTGCAAGCATGGCTGATATATACTAAGACGTAAAACCAAGGATGCATATGCATATGCAGGATAGTGGTTAACGGATAGTGATATTTAGGTGAGTTGAAAGAGATATTTAGGTGAGTTGAAAATACTTGAACAAGGTCACGTGGGATCGATGCAGATGGTCAACGAAATGAATTCTCAGAACGGGCAACATCAGCGAGTGAGCACACAGGCTGCAAGTCGTCAAAACCTAGTAACTGCAATAATACGGTGGTGGCGAAATTAACTACTGTACCAGCTTCTACCTCCCAAGTTATTAAACATGTAAATGAACGACCGATCGTAGGTACGCGTAAAAAAACAACATCTACCGTAGACCAGCTGTGAAGATAAAATAAAATAAAATAAAATAAAATAAAATAAAATAAAATAAAATAAAATAAAATAAAATAAAAAAAAATAAAATAAAATAAAATAAAATAAAATAAAATAAAATAAAATAAAATAAAATAAAATAAAATAAAATAAAATAAAATAAAATAAAATAAAATAAAATAAAATAAAATAAAATAAAATAAAATAAAATAAAATAAAATAAAATAAAATAAAATAAAATAAAATAAAATAAAATAAAATAAAATAAAATAAAATAAAATAAAATAAAATAAAATAAAATAAAATAAAATAAAATAAAATAAAATAAAATAAAATAAAATAAAATAAAATAAAATAAAATAAAATAAAATAAAATAAAATAAAATAAAATAAAATAAAATAAAATAAAATAAAATAAAATAAAATAAAATAAAATAAAATAAAATAAAATGAAATAAAATAAAATAAAATAAAATAAAATAAAATAAAATAAAATAAAATAAAATAAAATAAAATAAAATAAAATAAAATAAAATAAAATAAAAAAAAATAAATTAAAATAAAATAAAATAAAATAAAATAAAATAAAATAAAATAAAATAAAATAAAATAAAATAAAATAAAATAAAATAAAATATATCAATAATGGCAATGATCTAACTCATCGCCTGAAACTTTCCATAAATTAATCTCGATATAGATCGAAGCTCGTTACTCGGGGGGTTTTGGGGCCGTTGAACACGAATATGATGTCTGCGATGACCTTCGGAATATCTAGGGGCAGGGCGGGTTATATACACCTCATCTTCTGGAACTTTCAATAAATTCAGCTCGAAATTGATCGAATCTCATTACTCAGGGGTTTTTGGAGTCTTTGAACACGAATATGATATCGGCGATGACCCTCGGTGTATCTAGGGCCCAGGAGGTATGTTTAACTCATCTCGTGGAACTTTCCATAAATTCAGCTTGAAATTGGTCGAAGCTCGTTACTTGGGGTTTTTCGGGCCGCTGAGCACGAGTATGATATCTGTGATGACCTTTGGAGTTACTAGAGGCCAGGGCAGGTTATATACACATCATCTCCTGGAACTTTCCATAAATTCAGCTCGAAATTGATCGAAGCTCTTTACTCGGGGGTTTTTAGGGTCGCCGAACTCGAATACTATGTCGGCGATGACCCTCGGGGTACCTAAGGCCCAGAGCGGGTATGTCTCACTCATCTCCTGGAACTTTCCATAAATTCAGCTCGAAATCGATCGAAGCTCGTTACTCGGGGTTTTTTGGGGCCACTGAACACAAATATTGTGTCGATGATGACCCCTGGATTATCTAGGGCTCGAACTTCAGAGACCTTAAAAATCCTGGAGTAAAGAGTTTCCATCTGTTTGTTACAATCTTATTTCAGGATGTGAGTTAGACATACTTACCCTGGGCTCCAGGTACTCCGAGGGTCATCGCCGACATCATATTCATGCTCAGCGGCCCCGAAAACCCTCGAGTAAAAAGATTCGATCAATTTCGAGCTGTATTTATGAAAAGTTCCAGGAGATGATGTGTATATAACCCACTCCGGCCTCTAGTAACTCCGAAGATTATCGCAGATATCATATTCGTGTTCAGCGGCCCCAAAAACCCCAAGTAACGAGCTTCGATCAATTTCGAGCTGAATTTATGGAAAGTTCCAGGAGATGAGTTAGACATACCCCCCTGGGCCCTAGGTACACCGAGGGTAATCACCGATATCATATTCGTGTTCAACGACCCCAAAAACCCCCAAATAACGAGCTTCGATCAATTTCGAGCTGAATTTATTGAAAGTTCCAGAAGATGAGGTGTATATAACCCGCCCTGCCCCTAGATATTCTGAAGGTCATCACAGACATCATATTCGTGTTCAGCGGCCCCAAAAACCCCCGAATAACAAAAATGGTTCTATTTCTGTGATCATTGACCAAGTTATGAATTTTTTTTAATCAGATTACTGAATGCACTTTTAAAAATGCATTTTGCTTATGCACGGGTGCAATATGCAGTTGCCGAAAAGTGGCTATGTTCACAAACTTTCCTGATGGCTTCCTGAATCGAATGCAAAAAACCGCATCTCGATCCATCTTACTCTGCCAATTTGCTTAGGTTTAGTGATTTATTTCCTCGTCTAAAGTAATTCTCAGCTGATTTTCAACAAAATAACTTGTTAATTTTTTTTCAACTGGTTGTTAAGCCAAATCAATTTTTCCTTAAGTTGAGAATTAACTTTGTTTTTAAATATAAATAATATTACAAAAGCATAGCACTAATAGTCTTGAGTTTTAGAAAGACATTTGTTTAACAGCTAAATTTAATCTAAATCTATCTAATTTTTAATCATCAACTGCCCTTTTTTAGTTTTTCCGTCATTCTTCTTTTATTCGGTTTTTCTTTATTTCGCAAGCATAGTGTGAGACCATGAACTATTTTTAAGCTGTTCGTTTTCGATAATGTGTCGTTACAACCAACTGAGTCAAATACAAATAAAGTAAAACTTGATTACCTGAAATTTAACTCAGAGAGAACGACACAGATGAAGATAAATCTCAAGAACACTAAAATAACACGAATATAGGGGATCGGATAACACGAATATAGTGGATCAGGAACCTAACAGGAACTAATAGATAGATTTAAAGTCTACACCAACGCACGCCAAATGTATGATAAAATTGTCATGGAACGCTGTACTTCAGAGTCAATGTCATCCATTATTATTGTTAGATTCCTGACACAAACCTGAGAAAAAATAGTGAACCTCAATGAACGGAAACGAGATGAAAGAAACTGTAGAAAAAATACAGTAAGATCACGCTTTAATATCATCTGTGTGTTGAACCATGATACTTTTACCATCCAGGTTTTTACATTCATAAATCTCGTTGCCAATCCTAGATTCAATGATTGCAGACACAAAATTAGGTACCGATTTTGCGAAGAATTTACTTGCTGCGTAACTCAATGAAGTTGCCGCACAAAGACACGTTGTTGAAGTGAAAAGGTCCTCACACGAGTTCGCAGATTATATTAGTGTTGCGATATTTCGAACGCAGCTTTAAGATTTGCTTGAACATGACTCCTAAGTATGGTCAGATGATCCGAACAATCCAGCTTTTGTTGACAATATCATTTAAGATGTGTAGCGATTTCATTTTTTTTCAAGTATCCAAAGGGATTTCCAAAGGATCAAGTCAAATACGAACAAAGTCATCGAAGTCATCGAAGTCATCGAAGCAAGCATTGAAGAATCATCTTAAAAACAGCGAAGTAGAAAAACTGAGGCAAGCTTAACAACTTTCACGGCCAAAGAGAAGAACTGCCAACAGGATTCTAAAAGAAACTATCTAAGGAGAGCGTGATCTAATAGGGAAGACAGCAGGTCGAGCCTATCAAGCAAAGCACACTACCTGCATTAGCATCGGAAGCAGAGTGAAAAACTGTTAAAAGAAAAAAATACAATCAGCTGAGCTAACGCGAAACCATACACGTAAGCCTAAACATAGAGCAACATAGTCGACTGCAATAATAATATCTAGGTCTGGTAAAAATAATTGTGTACCAATGCATTAAAATATGAAATTGTAACGGCGGACTATTTTCAATTTTTGCTTCGAAATAATAGTATTTAAATTTATTAATTTGTTCTCTTTATTTGTGGTAAACGTAACTAAATATTTTTGTACTACTGTTGACGGTTTAAGTTACGTCATTCGTATTAATAAAACATGTTTTATTATTGATTGTTTAATTTGAAAAAAAGTAGAATTGATGTTTGTATTAGTGAAAATTGATTAGAAAAAGAGACAGAAAGTTGAATGAGATGTGTATAAAACGATCAAAATGTTTGGATCGTTGATTAGTATAATTTTAAAAATCAGTAAATTATGTAAATTGAAATAAGATTAAACTCAATAATGACTGAATCGTGATACAGCTTTTGAGTTTTTTTATGTTGTTAATTATTTCAAAAATTTTGTTTTAAAACTAAAAGGAAAATAAATTTGCTTTTTATTTCAATTATTGTGTTAATATTGTAAAGGTTTTTTTATGGTTGTGAATTTAATAAAAGTCGAAACCTAAATTGCATCTATGAAACGAAATATGTTTTTACATTCGAGAAATAACAGTTATTTATCAAGCAAGTGTTATGTTATCAGTTTTTGAAAATGAATTTATACCTTTGCGAAGAAAAGGCGAGACGTGTGCCAAATGGTACATGAATTGTGATGATGACGAAAAACAAAAATTAATTGAAGTAGTTCATGCTGTTGCTGCCGTTGAGATGCTAAACACAAAATAGTCTAATTCTATCTGTAAAAATTAATCGTCAAGTCCGTTTATGAAATTTTCGGGCAGTGACTTCATTATATATTGCTTTTTTGTGGAAGAACGAATTAGTTTCTGTTTGATATAATAAAACCTTTAATTAACCATCAAGATAAACGAAGATGTGAAATAAAACATGAAGAAGACAACATTGAAGAAATAAATTAATGTAAGCTTTTAATTGAATTTTAATTTTTATAATTTTTGATTTGTTTTTGAATAAATTATTTTTCATGTTAGCCAATTAATAGTTTTGTTAAATTATTCATTCTGTGATTCATAATACAAGAGATTTCCAAGTGTATTCAGTTTGTTTGTTATAAATTCAGTGTACCGGTGTAATATTACAGTATGCATATATTTTTTTGAGCTTTCCGATGTAGTGTAATATTATAATTTCGTATAAAAGTTCCCAATCCATAACATGGCGCCTTGAAACAAAGACCTGGTTATTTTTTGAAGGTTTTTATATAAGTTTACTTAATTTTTGCGTTATAATTATTGGCGCGTAAATTTTATTAAAACCTGTTTTGGGTTTTTTTTTTGTTTTGATTTGTGTTGGTTAAACCAGTTTGGGTTTTTTTTTGTATGGATTGTGTATGGATTATGTATGGATTGGGTTTGGATTGAGTATGGTTATTGGATGTAGGTTGGATATAGATTGTATGGTTATTGGATATGATTAACGGATGTGGAATGGTATAAGGATTAGATGTGGTTTGATTGGATGGATTGTTTTTACGATCCTTTGTTATCTGGTGTTAGGAAATGAAAATCCCCTTTATACCTATTACGTATTACCCTATGGTAACAACCTTTCTCACACCATTGTCACTTGCATTTCTTAAATCCAGTGCAAAACCTTCGTGGTCTTATTTCTTTTATTATTTCAAAATTTTTCTCATGATATATGAAGTTTTCATGGACAATTACCTCAACGGTGATATTTGAATAAAATAACCTTGTTGCTCCTATTCCAGTCTGCAAGTGACGGAAATGGTTTTCCATTATAAAATTTGTATAAGTTTTTGCCCATCGAAAATTGCAATACTTGCCATTTTTTTCCTCAAAATCGTAAAACCTAGGAAAATAGGCAAGTCAGTTAGTTGGTAGTGAACTAGCAAGTGATCGTTAAATACGATGAACAAAAAAATAAATTTTTTTGAAAGTTAAGATATTTTAAGTGAAAAGTTAACTTAAAGTAAAGCCAGTTTTGGTGACTTAAATAGAACATAATATAATTTACGTGAATAAGTTTATTAATGATTACAGTTTTAACTAATTTAATGATATAAGAAAAAGTAAAGTTAAGATATTTTAAGTGAAAGAACTCAAAATAAAACCAATTTCAAGCTAGAGTTTTTTTTGTAAATTAAATGTAGCAGATAATATAACAAATATTACAATTCACGTGAAGAAGTTCAAGAATGATTACATTTTTAACTAATTTAATAATATAAGAAAGAGTAAAGTTAAGATATTGTAAGTGAAAAGTTAACTTAAAGTAAAGCCAGTTTTGGTGACTTAAATAGAACAAACAATATAATTTACGTGAAAAATTTCATGAATGATGACATTTAATTGATTTAAAAATATAACAAAAATCAAAGTTATGATATTAAGAAACATTAAAGTTAAAAGATTGAATTGATAAGTCAATTCAAGGGAAAGCCAAATTTGTGAGAGTAATTGTCCAAAAAACAATTAAATAAAATTCTGAAAATAAAACAAGTGTTTGAATTTACTACGGTAAAACAGTATAAATGTAGAAAAAATGTCTGTAGCCGATCAGAGAGGCTTTGATAAATATATATTAAACAAACAAAATTAGCGGTAATATTATGACCGGTTAGGTTGAGTTGTGTCGTGTGTGCGCTTCGGGCATGAGCAGGGCCGGAAACTCCCAACGATGATTAGGGTCTTCAACCCTCTACCGGCACCTTAATCTCCATTGTTTCAAAGTAATAGCTTCTGCTATCCCAGCTATTACAAATTGGCGCCGAAACAGGGACCTGATTTTTGTTTATAAAAATAAAACGGAATGGACCCTTGGAGGATCTTTTACTATGGTTTATTAACTATGTAGTGAATTTTTTCGATTAAAGTGGATGTGGAGTGGATGAGTTGGACTGACCGTTCAACGAGTCTGACGAGCTCGCGTACTCCAGCTTTGTGATGGAATTGACTAAGGGGTGGTTTGACACCGTCAGCAATGACTAGCTGAGAAAATATGATACAATGGTCGAGCAGATCATAGTGTTAGCCTGCTAGTTAAAGCTGAATAGTGTAAAGAAGAACTGTTTCGCGAACTTAAAAAAAGTGAACACAAACTTAGATTTAAATCGCACACAGAACAAGCTTTACATGCTCGACAAGTGTTCGGTCAGTATGTCAACACAATCTTAAAGATGGTCACAATTAGACGAAGAGACCACGCGTGAAGATATCCTTGATGTAATCCAGGCCCATTTGGGCAATCCAAACATTTACAAAAAATTTTAGAGTAATGCGAGACGGGACTTAAACTGTACAAAACAGTTTTTGGGAACAATTTCCACATACGCTTGTCCAGATGCTACACATTCAAATTAGATGGGTAAGAAACAGACTGCGCGAGCAAATCACTGCAACGTGCTTTTTCAGATTCTTGAAATACGGTCATATATAGCCGCATGCACTGTAAAAATTAAGTGGGTCGAATGGGAATATGATTTAGATTCGGCAGGACACGACATAAATCAAGAAAGTGCAAAGAGCCACCAAAATGTGCTCTTTGACTGCCACGAACCACAACGAGCATTCTACATGAGACAGTAGATGTCTAGTCTACAAACGAGCTCTAAAGTCGTAATGACTAAGCTAACATAAAATTAGAGACCAAAAATGGGACGTGGTATTGATTTGCAAACAATATAGAACCCTTCCTGTCGATGGGAATATGCTGGAAAACAGCACGAGCAAATAAGCTATCTGAGACTGTTCTTCCATTTAAACGTAGATTAAACATTCAGAATGAGAGAATATGTGTATGCCAAAATCAAAAATGTCCGTTCCAACAGCTGCTATATTCCTTCAAGCACTTCACTGGACGAATTTAAGCAGACACTGTACCAGAGGTAAGTGAACTTATCTAATTTAAAGTGATTTTATCGTTTGAGCCGTAGAGTGGGAAAATAAACATACAGCCCTTGAAGGTAGGGCATTACTTAAAGGTTTTGCTACGTTTGATTTGTTGCTGCTCAACGATAGTAACATATAATAAAGGTGAAGCGGATTCAATTATTGATATCACTTTTGCAAGTGGCGCACTCTCAAAAGGGCTGTTGTGCCAAAATGGTTTGGAACACTACTTATAATAAAGTGTAGTGCTGATATTTGGTTTCACGCTACTGTAAAATGATGTAGTGGGAGTGCTTTTCGACACGCTACTTATATTGAGTTTGTGGTGTAGATATATGATTGAACACGGCTTACTAAATTGTAGATGCCAAAACGTTGTCTGATAACGCTGATTTTATTGTAGTGTAGCAAGATTTCCTTTAAACACTATACTGTTTCTTGAGTAACCTGGTGCTTCTAACTGCGTGAGCACTGCTGTATACTTATTGATTTTACTTACTCAGTTAAATTGTCGTTTCATGGACACTATCACAAAAGTCAAATATATATATATATATATATATATATATATATATATATATATATATATATATATATATATATATATATATATATATATATATATATATATATATATATATATATATATATATATATATATATATATATATATATATATATATATATATATAAATATATATATATATATATATATATATATATATATATATATATATATATATATATATATATATATATATATATATATATATATATACATATATATATATATATATATATATATATATATATATATATATATATATATATATATATATATATATATATATATATATATATATATATATATATATATATATTATATATATTATATATATATATATATATATATATATATATATATATATATATATATATATATATATATATATATATATATATATATATATATATATATATATATATATATATATATATATATATATATATATATATATATATATATATATATATACTAGCGGGACCCGGCGTGCTTTGCTACGCATTTAAATAAAGTTTGTGTGTATACATTTTGTTGACGTAGTAGCAATAATTTCAAAGAGTAGTAATGAGAAATGATTTTCTATTTTTTTTTTAAATATGAATGTAAAACGATCAGTACTCTAGTTAATCAGTAAAATATAAAAAAATAGTATTATATATAAAACAAAGGATTTATAAAAAATACGCGATCAAATAAGTTTTCAAAAGTGTAAGGTTTCAGGTGTGTCTCTATATAGAACATTATACGGAACAAAAATGGATTCATAAATTTTCACAGTGCTCATGCGGTTTAATATACGCTTTCTTTACCGGCAGGTTACTATAAAAACGTTGCAAACAATTTTGATCGTTATGTCATTTTATGATCAGCAAGGGCTGTAAGAATACAATACATTCGATGAAGGTATAGAAAAAGTGATGCAAAAAAGGAATAGAAGAAGTGGTGCAAAAAATTAAAATTCTTTGGAAGTTTTTGTATTAGAATTCATAGAATGTGAATTCATAGGAAGAGAAATATTTCTATTTAGTGAGCATCCTAAGTCATTTTAAAGTCATTATGAATTGTTGCAAATAAATGCGAAACTAATATCTTACACACGGTCAATATATTGACATATATGTTCCATATATAGACAACATTAATGAAATATTAATTTTTGGGCGATTTTGTGAGTAATAGCCCTTTGTGACTGCTCAAAGTAATTATTAAAAGTATTATTCCCGATAATAAGTAATTATTGTCGGGATTGAACTCACACTGATTGATCAGAGACATCATAGTTTAAACTTTAAAGCCATCTTACAGACTCAGCCACAGTGGATGAAACAACAATGAAACATATTTTAATTTTCATGTTCAGATAATTTCTAAATTGAAACTTCATTATCTCATATTTTTATTTAAACTGAATTCTCCATCTGGGATTATACAATTGTAAATTTTATTCGTTCCCGACACGAAACACACAAAAACTGTTTTAAAGAAGTTTATCTGAGAGAAAATAAAAAATGCTATAACATTGCAAAATTCATGTGAATTAAAATAATTACTTTAAGCTTAATCACTCTAAAAATCTCTCAAAACTTTATTTATTTTACACCAAATAGTGTAAAACTTTTGTTTATTTAACATTATACCAGTCGCATATTGTCGGTATCTCATAAGAAGGGAAATTCAAGAAAACTCGTTTTGATAACAGCCGTGTTCGATTTGACTGAAGCATTTGAAACAACGAAAAATGTAATACAATTGTTGTTGTTTTTACAGTTGTTTCAGTTACAGTAAACGTACCTAACATTCAATTTACATTGTATCATTATTATTGCAACAATTATTTATTTTAATAAGGAAAACATTTCAAAATGTCGTTTTAGTTCTATTTCTTTATTCGTGTGCTTGTGGGCACAAATTATATTTTGTGTTTTTCCGTCTAGATGCGTACACGAATAAATGAGAAGGTATTCCGACGTTAGATCGCCACATACAGTTGTCCAGATGTGAGAAGAACAGATTCTCCAAATCTACTTAGTCCACATCCTTGCAGCAATTGTCCTTGTGCTTTGTTGATGGTCATTGCAAAAGCGAGTTGTGATCATCTTCCCCTATGAATTTTCCATTCAAAATTGTAGCTTCAATGACACTGTTCATCATCTTTTTCACCGAAAATTTAAAAAAAATTTGTACTATTTCAAAATATTTGATATATTTTTTTTAATAAAATGTGTTGTGTAGTTGGAATAACAATATGTGTCACAACAACACATAAAACCCTTTAAGACCTAGGTTCCACAACATCATATTTTTTAAGATGATGAACGCAAATTTTTTTTGGTTTTTTATATTCTTTTTAAAGAATGGAAAACTAAATTATAAATCCTTTTACATAATAATAAACGACTTAGGGCAATATTTCATGATAAAATGGAGGAAATAAAAATAAAATACTTCTTTTTTCAAATTTGTAGGAACAAAGCTAGATTGGGTTACTAATTATCCTTATGGTGCTAGAAGCATATACTAAGATCATGAAAAACATGGTTTAAGGATTAAACACGTCATATATAATAGTTATATGGAAGCTCATTTCTTCGAGCAAGCGAAAAAGTTCATTCTTTTAAAAAATATGCAAAAATAAAAAATTTGCGTCCATCAACACCTTAGAAAGCATTTTGTTGATGGAACCTTATTCTTCAAAGGTTGTTATTTTTTGTTGTTGCATATATTGTAATTCGTACAACCCAACACATTTTATTCAAAACAAACAATAGCGTGTCATCATCAAAGAATATTAATACTATAACTAAGACTAAGGGTGCTTTCGTTGATTGAAAATATTCCTCCGCCCCAACCCTTAAGATATCACTTTGGCTAGTGATATCTTACTGCTATTGCCAGTGGTATACGATATCTCAAGCTAACTCATATGCAAATAGCAGGGACCTAAGTACGCGGGGTTGTCACACCCATAGATCAAACATTTTAAATTTTACAAATCTTCCTGCGGGAGTATCTAATTAAATCGTTAATGAATTCATAAATGAATTGTTACCGTTTGAAAATTACTATTGCATACGTGTTACCAGCTAAGTCCCACCATTTTTAATTAGTTTGTTCATCATGATTGCCATCCGTGTTTGATCAACTATGCTTCTCTGGATAGTATTTGTGCAGCTCCCATTTCGTAATTTTGAGCTTTAAATCGATTGTAAAGTCGATGTTTATGAACTATCTTGGGGTGATTACTATAAAAATATTATACGGGCAGACGCGTAGGGTTATGAAAAAACGCTTTAAGGCAAATTCTGTATACATTAAAACAGACCAACCAAATAAAACCCCTAAAGCAAAACATGTTTTGGAAAATAAAATGATTATTTAAATTTCTCAATAGATAATATGCGGTTAAAGAAAGAGTTGCACGACAGCAATAAATTAGATGATTTTGAATCCCTTTACATTCATAAGAACATAAACGCAATTAATATCGACAAAGGCAACATAAATTCAAATTTATTTAATTTATTTACTAACCACACACGACAAGTGGTCAAAGCAAGCGTAGTGAGTTTTCAAAACTTTGACATTAAAAACAATGTTTTAAATACAAATACGGCACCATCTATTGGCTAGCCCAAATTTATGAGGCATATATCACACTATCAAATATATTGGTCAATAAAAAAAATTTGACATAAAATTGGAGAGTTTAAAGCATTGAATAAATATATAAGGAAGACTAGTTACGTGTGGCTACACGAATATTTTTTGAAGTATGCAATTTTTATATCTGTGCGTTCTTTATCCATGACATTTGACATATTTCGTTTTGTATTTTAATATAAAATGATAGCTTTTATCCGAAATTCTACTTAAAGATATTCAAATTAAACAAAATTTATAAAAATTAAAGTTTAACTTAATGTTTTACAAAACAATTATTAGTATTTGTGCAGTAGTTTGTTCATAAAATTGAACTTGCATTAAAATATGTACAAATAATCTTAAATACACTGAAATTCGATCATCGAATTTCATATCCATGATTAGAATATTTTTATTAATACTACACATAAAAAGGGCTTAGAATGATGTTTTAACAAAAACATAAAGTATTTGCTTACAAAAGCTGTTGTTTTCTAGTTTAATTTTATATTTTATTACCCTATAAATGTAATTTTTCTTAATCCATCGTTGTCAAACCAAATTTCAAACGCTATCACAGCTGAATATAAGCTGTTTTTAAAGTAATTCAATATGATTAAAATTTGTGTTGTATGGACAATTAAAAATATTTATATTTGGAAATATAAGGAAATATTTTATTCAAACATATTAGGCTTTTAAATTTATATGTAACATTTATTATTTCTTTTATTTGTTTTGAAAATATGAATATGCAAATTGTAATAGAGTAAGAGCCCGCGACGGCCAGACCTTCGTTATTTTATAAAAGCTGAAAGTTTCTCTGCGCATACCCCCTACTCAGGTAGGAACGATTAGCGACATATGGAGTTTAGATCATAGTGGCTTTGGCAGAGAGCAGGTTCCAAAGGGGCCTTCAAAGTTTCGTGAAAGTATAAAAGCTAATTTTTTTATATATTCTTCGGGATAGTATTAGAAGTCACGTCACCCATTGCCAGACACTTACTATCGTGGAAACCCCCTGCCAGACACCCTTAAACTTTAAACTTTAAGGGTGTCTGGCAGGGGGTTTCCACGATAGTAAGTGTCTGGCAATGGGTGACATGACTTCTAATCCCGAGTAATATATAAAAAAATTAGCTTTTATACTTTCACGAAACTTTGGAGGCCCCTTTGGAACCTGCTCCCTGCCAAAGCCACTATGATCCAAACTTCATAAGTCGCTAATCGTTCCTACCTGAGTAGGGGGTATGCGCAGAGAAACTTTCAGCTTTTATAAAATAACGAAGGTCTGGCCGTCGCGGGCTCTTAGTCTATAAACAGGTATACTGTATACAGGTATACCCAGCTAGAATGCAAACACTATCAAACTTCACCAATACTAAAAATTAGAAGCTTCACTCAAAATGTCTAGTTACTCTTCCTTAGATTTATTCAATGGTGTAAAGGTTGTGAAATAAACTTCGCTAGTTTTTCATCCAGTTTTGATGACAATTTTTTTTACCTCTAATCGTTCTATTTTAATAAGCAATACAATTAAGAGTATTTTTCAATTTGATATTGATTTTTGTAAACTAATATTGAAGATCAATGAAAAATTTAAGAAAATAAATTTAAATTATTGTTTTCTTTAATTTTTACTCTTATTTTTATTCAAACTTTATAAAAACCAATACAATAATTTTTTTACAGGTTTCGATATTTTCTAACACTTCTATAATTAATATATAACCTCCACAAAATTATCAATAATCTTTGGTAACGTATTTGACTTAGAATAATATGCTTTTCGTTTATTATCAAATAAAACAAAAACTTTCTTTACTAAAACATATTTGATAGTCTAGTAATGGCTTTATACTAAGTTGAAGTTTAATATCAATTGAATAAATTGATTTACGCTGCCATCTGAAAGTTGGCATATGAACCATCCATATTTAACATTTAATTCGTAATTTAAAAAAATTTAGGAATTTAATCAAGATAATAACTATCCTATCTCTCAAGCTGGGCCATCATACACATATTGTACAAAATTTCATTAAGATTGGTTACGTTGTTGCGGAGTTTATCGCGGACAAACATCGTGACACGTGATTTTTATATATATATAAGATAAGATAAGATAAGATAAGATATATATATATATATATATATATATATATATATATATATATATATATATATATATATATATATATATATATATATATATATATATATATATATATATATATATATATATATATATATATATATATATATATATATATATAAATTTATTTTATTGAGTAATATTCCCGTTAATTTTTTACACTGTTGACGCTTATTGATAGTTATAACTAATGAACTATGTTAGACTTTTTATGTATATGTTCTAGTTAATTTCTTTGACACTCTTGACACTAATTGATACTTATAACTTATGCACTTATATTATTATTCTATAGAAATGAGCTTGATAGACTTAATTTCTCGTTACTACTTAAATGTAAAAATTGATAATTTCTAGACCGATTGAGGGTTTTAATGCTTAATTGTTCAGTTATCACCGAACGACCGATTTTATATTTTTTTGTAAAAACTGACTGTGTTTTTGTTTTATTGATTTTTTGAATAGACTGCGTTAATTGTCTGAACACTGACTGCCTTATTATTGATTAAAATATTATTTTTATAATTAAAAACCGATTACGCATTGTGAATTTATTATTGCAAAAAAGAATCGATCTACTGTCCAAAAACTTTAGTTTTTATTTGTATTTAAAAATTACATAATGTAATTTCGCGAAATTAACGTTTATTTTTATTTTAATTTAAATAAAGATTTAGGTTATATGGGAAAATATTGTTTTAATATAAGTTTAAATAAATGTAAGGTTGTGAAATTTTGATATATAATTGAAAACGATGTAATGTAAAACTAGAGTTTAGGTCAGTGTTGTGTATTTGTTGGACTATTTGTTTATAATTGAGGAATGTTATTAATTAATTTGAAATATTCAGAGATACTAGATTTGAAATTTATTAGAATGTTAGCAAGGTAGTTTGGGAGTTAAGATGTTTGGAGATACTACATTCCTCCCTCCCACGAAAAAAAATTTTGTGTTTATCGTTAAAGGAATTAAAAGGAAAGTTAAGTAGAATAGTTAACGATGAACACAAAATTTTACCAAGTTATGTATACTATTGTACAATAAATATTTAAACGGTTTGCAGTTATTTTGGGTCGTTTGGTTAAATTAGTTGTTTCTGTATGATTACGTTTTGATTGCTTAAACTATTTGTTTTAATTTAGTGTGTATGCTTATGCTAGTGATTGTTTATGACTAATTTTAGTAAACTTATTAATTTTATTTATTGTATTGCTAGTAGAATCGTATTTGTAATTGATTGATAGTTTGTTATGAAATATTAAGACTAAGTTATAGTAAAAAAAAATCGTAGAAAAGTATTTTGTTTTTGTTTTTAATAAAAGAAATTATGTTGTTCTGATTAGAAAATTAATAGCTTGCAGATTTACTTAAAAAGAAAAATTATGCTCTTAGTGTATGTATATTTTATTCTAATGATCATTATGATTAATTATGGTAAACTTATTATTTTCATTGATTGTATTTATAGTAGATATTGTGTTGATAGTTTGTTATGATTGTATTGATAGTTAATATTTATTCATTTCGTTATTAGCAAAAACAATTACTGTCAATATTATTATTATTGATTATTGATTGACTATTATCGATTCTATTTAGTTTCAAAATCAGAAAAAAAAATTTTTAATTCCAAAATCTAAAAAAAAAAATCCTGTTCAGTCTACGTTATTTAACATGATTTATGTATGCTATCTGTAAAGAATGTCATAAAAATAAAATGCTGAATATGATTTTTATAAAATTTAATACGAGAGAAAAAAAAAGGTTGAACTTGAAAAAAAATGTTTAATATGAAACGTTAGTATTTAGTAAATAAAAAAAAATTATGTAAGAATATTGATGTAGGTCAGAATTCTTTTTGTTTTGATATTAGGATTATTCGTTTATTATTATGAAACTATTTATAATGACAGAAATTCGGAATCTTAGGTATATGAAACTAAAATTAATTATGTTCCCGTTCTTAAAAAAACGGTTTAAATTGTAAACCGTTTAAATTTATTAAATATTTATAGTACATAGCATGGATTAAACAAAATTAAATTAATATTAATACAAATTATTATAATACAAATTATAATTATAAGGGGCCCCTTTTAATTTTATTACGACGATAAAAACATAACTTATTCAATATTTATAAGATAAGACTAAAGTTACTCACTTATTTTATTTTCTCTCTTTTCTTTTCCTCAAAAGCAAACATAATTTGGTAAAATTTTGTGTTCATCGTTAACTAGCTTTAACAATGAAAACAAAATTTTGTATTCGGTGGGGAGGAATGTAGTAAAACAAATTACATAGTTTTCCTACAACAACTTACTGAACTATATTCGCAATATCTTCTAAATTCCTACCCATGAATATAAAAACAATTGACCTAAAACTCTATTTAAATTAAAAACAAATATTTCCTAAATCACCTTTATCTGGGTTATTCTCAAATATTTTTTAATATCGTTTAATTTAAATAAAATCAATTCGCGACATTGGCAATAAATAAAATTTAATTAAAACAAAGTCAGTAGGTCAGTTGTTTCGATTTCATAAACAATGATCAACGAGTAGTCAGTTTTTAATTATATAAGTAATATTTTGATGAATAATCGGACAGTCGTTTAATAGCAATTAATTAATTAATTTAAAAACAGTTTTTTTTACACAAATCAATCAACGCAGTCAGTTTTCACATAAATCAATAAAATCAGTCATTTCTTAGAAATTCATAAAAAATCAGGAGTTCGTAAAAATTCAGTTAGCCGGTCGGTCTACATAAAATTAATAATTTAAAAAATATAATTCAGATAATTAATAAAAATTGTACCAATTCAATAAACATAGTTTTTAATATAAATATAATATAAGAAGTTTTAAAATAAGTGTGAAAAATATTAAGTGGGAAATGTACAAAAACTAACTCAATTAATAAAAATTATACCGGTTCAATAAAGATAGTTTTAATATAAATTTAATATGAGTTTCAAAATAAGTGTGAATAATATTAAGTGGGACCAAATGTACAAAAACTAACTTATAGATATTACTATAAAATAAAATTTATATCTGTATAAACTTTTTAACGAGTTTATTTGAACTTATTAATGTTGGTGATTGTGCTCTTAAAAATGAGTCAATATAAAGTGAAAATAGAGTTGCAATAACAATAGTAGTGTCTCAGATTGCTATAAAGCCACTTCATTTCAGTTTGTTATAAATAGTGTCAGCCATCTCAGTTGCACTACATTTTATATCAGCTAATATTCAATATAATATACTATCAACAAACTCACTATCAGCTAAACAATAGTAGTGTTAATTTCAGTACTGCACTACATTTTCAAATCAATAGTGCACCAAAGCTACAATCTACATTACATTTTATGACATAGTAGTGTCTCAACCGTTTTGGCACTACAGGGTCACAATGAAGAATATCCGACTTGCATACGCAAAGTGATCATTACTGTATTTGAAAATCAATAAAAATCGCAAAATCAATCATAAGGAGCAGCCGACTGGATGAAAAGTCAAAGAGTTGATTACGGAAATGCTGAACTACATGCTTTAAGATATGTTAATAAACGAAAGTGGTGATAAGATAGGGGCAAAATCTATCGCAAGATATTTTAGAAGCAGTTGTGATTTATCTATGCTGCGGAAAAGCAACTTAAAGAACAGAATCCAATGTTCTATTGGACCGCAAACATTGATTGTGTGGGAAAAGATCTCCATAGGAAATCTACACGGCTCATCATTTGAAATGTTTTTTCGGGGGTGTTGGGAGTGAAAGTTTTGAGAAAAAACATTTTTGACCGTGATGAGTGGAGTATCATATGAAAGGTGAATTTTGTTCTAGTCTAGTTCTAGTTTTTATAAGTTTTGAAAACCAAGTATTTAATTTATTTTTAAAATTGTGTTTTTGAGAAAAACTATTCTCGTCGAATATTATATACGTACGTACGGAACCCTCAATGAGCGAGTTATATTCGCACTTGTCTGACTTTTTTTTAGTTTTTGATCTTCGGGTGTATCAACTCTGCGTTACAAGAAAACCTTAGGTATCCCATAAGCCCCGAAATTGCAGAGTGATATTACTACCCACTGTGATATCTTAGGGGTACTGGCGGGTAAATTAAATTCAGTCAATGGTAGCACCTTAGCTATAGAATATTTCTAGCATCGCATTTTGGAACGCACAAGATTTTATATCCGTGCAGATTAAATATATTAAAAAACATTTGTTCAAATTTCGTTAATTTTTAAACAAAAATCGACTGACGTCATTTCAAAACATCAATCGTTCAATTTAAACGGATTAACTGCCAACACATATCTATTTTAAAAATCTTAAACTGAAAAACTTTCTTGATTTCCCATGGAATACATTTGAAATTCTTATACATCCACACAATTGATTGATTTTCATTTCGTTCCATTTGATAGTATTAATATAACTAATTTTATTTTTTAATGTACTAAAAGCTTCATACATTTAAAAAGAAAAAATAATGTTTCTTTTAAAATCGAAAAAATAAGTATCTCAAAAGTTAACGAAAAAAAAATAATAAAAATACAGAAAACAAACACATAAAAAGTAAAAGCTCCAGAGAATTTATTCACCAACTGAAATTGATTCTATGCCAATTTTTCTTTCACTTCTTCCATTTCGATTTATTTCTTTTTTATTTTATGTTTCCAAGAATTGCAAGAAAATTTTTATTTTTTATCCATATACAAACATATTGGAATTTCATTTTTATTATAAATTTCTTTGGATGTTGTCATAACATCCCATCGGAATACTTTTGACATAATTCTAATCGGTTGATATGATTTTTATTGATTAAATTTATTTTTTAAATTTTAAATGGTTGTGAGATTTCGTTTAAATTTAATTTGCAACATTTGATGATTTTATTTAAGTTCATCGTCGATCAAAATCAAACAAAACCCATTACAGATTATTGTTCAAAATTGTATGCAAATAAATTCAACATATGTATTTAGAAAATTTGCAAATAATTATACTGTTAACTATCATTTCAAGGAAGCCAAATAAATAAATTTAATTTTATTTTTTGCTTTACACAATAAACAAAACAAAATTTTACTACCCGTCGCAATATCTTTTTACTGGTCGTCAGCATTTTGATAAATTGATTTGGATTTTATTTTATTTGTTTAAAATATGTGAAGGATGACACAAAACGCACATCATGCTCTGAATCAGTGGCGTAGCTAGCATGGGTGGCACCCGGGGCGGATATTGTGGTGTCACCCCAAAAATAAAAACTGTCAATAATAATAAAAAGCCGATAAACGTAATTTATAATTTTTTTTAATTAATACAAATGAGCATTATGATTATAAGCCCGCAAGTAATTTTTAACTAATTTTAATTTGCTGAAACTCCTCTCACACGAAGTCACTAATACGCAAATAGTCATAAATAACTTTAGGGCGACCGTAAGATTCGGAAGAAATTCTAAAAAATCCCATTCTACGATGAATTTCAAAAATTCTAGGTACACCCAGTTAGAAACTGTAACATTGGCCGCTTTTAAATCCCTCCTCACCATTTGTATCTCTATGAGGAGTTCTGTTGCCAATACCGCATCATAAAAACCAGTAAATTTTGATACCGATAATTTTAACTCTTCACTGTTCGTCAAAAGCTAAGTGTTTGTCTGCACAACCTCGAACAATGAAGCTAAATCTTGAACTGACTTCAGTCTAGTTCGGAGCTCAACACTGAATCGGTCAAGACATTCCAACATGTCCTTTTTAAGTTGAGCTCTCAGTGTCAGTCCAACATCAGGTGCAAACTCACCACCCGTTCGTTTTTTTGCGTTTTTATGACGAATTCGGCTTTCCATTGGAATGTCATAGTCCTCCGATTTTTTCGCAGCAAGATCTATTGTCTCTTCTACAATGAGACTTCGTTATGAATTGACTCTATTTTTGTAGCTAATTGATCAATATTCAAGCCCGTGCTTTGCAATCCAATCTGAGCACAGATATTATTTCTCTTAGAATATCATTTCAAAACAAAACATAGCAAAGAAACGAAAAATCACATGCTGCATTGTTAAGGTTCTGTGCAGCGCCTCTAGTGTCTACATTTTCTTGTTGATCACTTAACTTCTCAATTTCAGCCACAATCCCATCAAAGTTTTCGGCCAATACTTTTACTGCAGCATAATGAGCACTCCAATGCGCTGTTAAGAGTATTTTAACAGTTGCTTTGTTGTGTTTAGCAAGTACTTCCCACCGGCTAGTCGAAGCAGAAAAACATGTAAAAATGGCTTCCACTGACGAGTGTTGGCCGTATAAATTAATTGAATGATCTTTGCAGCCCACAAAAATTGCTTTGTTATTTTTTGCTTTAATAATAGCTTGCACTTCTCCATGTATACTACTCATAACAGCTGCATTATCATAACCTTTGGGAGCGACAATTCATAACATCTATACCATCATTTTCAAGATTTTTACACTGAAAAAAACATGTCCTATTTCCAATCGAAATGCAGTTGTCTCAACCTCACCGTGCGGGCAGATATGGCGAATCGAAATACGAGATTGATTCAACAACCGTACAATGATAAGCCGATGCAGTTGAGACAATCAGATGAAATATTTATGTGGAAATAAAATATAGTTCAATTAATCTCAAATACTTAAATTTTAAAATGAAAAATTCATGATATAAGGCCAAAGAAATATGTTTTCATGGAAATAGTTATTAACTTTATTCAACTACTGTTATATTGGATAGCACTTTATATTTTAATTACACCTCATTCTGTTATCAGGAAAATGTTACTGAGTACTGAGTAGTTGTCCCAATCACGGTGAAATTGTTTGTAAATATCTTTTCTTTGCATGAATAATAAACTGCCATCTTCGAGATGAGGTTATCATTACTTCAATTTTTTTTTCAGTGTAAGAATTTCATCGCTTAAATCAGCGGCTTTCTTCCACGTAAAGAAAAAAATCCAAGGAATACTTCCTTGATTTCCACTTTACTACCATCAATTTTCACATAACGAATCACTTCTGACATTTGATCAATATGTGAAATGTCAGGTGTGCTATCAAACATAATTCCAAAATATTTAACCGATTTAATTTCGTTGTAATTTCCACTTTACGTGGATCGCTAAAACATTTATGAACTCATTTTGTATATCTGGTGACAAATATGATACTTTTGGTGATTTACCATGCTCCAAATTCAAAATGTGTTCTTTTAACACTACATCATACTTTGACAATAGTTTGGTCAGTTCTAAGAAATTGCCTTTATTTGAAGAACTTTGTCTTTCATCATGTCCATGAAATGCTGGGTTTTGTTTAGATAAAAACAAAGTTTTATCCAATAATCTTGATAAAAGATGTTTCCACTTCTGTTTTTTATTGTATATTAATTGCAAGGCTGCGTCTCGTATCGTTTTATGAATTTTTAACCTCATTTCCAAAGTTTTCCACTTTTCAAAATTCTCCAGATGTTCATTTGAAGTTTCATGCTCGGCCACTTTGGGATTTAGTTTCCACCGCTTCTGATATCCAGTAGTAAATGTTGATTTTGTATTATTATTATTGGCGACAGCAAATACACGACAACAGAAGCAATACAGGACGCAAGTTATTATTTACAGGAGAATAAACAATCCATGGCCGTAGAATTTTTTCACCATTATTCATCATTTTATAAAACCATTCTTTAGAAAGATGGCGAACATCACCTTTTATGTCTAACCCGTGTCTAGATACAGTAACAAACGACCCTTCTCTATTTTAAAATGTTCACTTTCTTTTTTTATGATTTCAATGCAAACATTACCAAAGACGAGTATATTCCAATGTGATACATCTCTTAAGTCCTGAAGTGATTCACCCACGCAAATACTGTCTTCGATAGTAGCATTAGCGGCATTATCACTGTCATTTTCATTATTCCTTTCTAATTCGTCATCATAGGTTATCATTATTAATTCTGTATTGTTGCTGTTACTTTCCGAAGATGAGCCAATATTTTCTGAAACATTCGTTGCATCAACGTGATAATCAGTTTCTTTTGATGAACCTTGGATATCATCGGGTTTTGTAACATATTTATAGATTTGGTCTTTCTCTGCTGGAACCAACTTTTTCTTTAAAAATTATGAACTCCTCGTGGCATATTTATTTTTTGGGATATTTGCTAAATGAAATCTAAAAAAATATTTTTAATTATAGTATAGGTATCAGCAAAGCATTAATTCTAAATATATTTGTAGGATACATAATAGGTACATAGTTCATAATAAGTACACTGTGTTAACGACTAAATACACCGCAAGAAAATTAATTTATTTAAATTTCCTTGTAACAACTTATATTAAATAATATTTGATAAAATGGAATATACAAATCATAGCCTAATATTATAAGGAACTATTTAAAAAATATAAGTATGAAATCCTTAAAGATATTTTATATAAAGAATTGAAACCAAAATTAAATATCCAATTAGAATCATGCTCAATAATTTACAAAATTGAATGTGATTTTTGTGAAAAATTTTACATCGGGAAAACCGGAAAATGTTTTAAAGACTGATTTAAGGAATACCTACCTAAGAAGAAAAATAAACAAAATTTAAAGTTTATTTTTGCAAACCATTTACATAGTTAATAACAATAGCTACACCACTTTTAAAAAAAAATTGAAGGCTTTACATTTATGTAGCCAAGGATCTTTAAAAGAATCACTTAATGAGTTTGAAATTTCCAAGGTATTTAAAACCCAACAAAATGTACTTTTAAATGATAAACTTTCATTTAATTCAAATATATAAATATATAAAACTGAAAACAAACAGTATGAGTATGTATCAACCTACAAAAATTTGCAAAACTGCAGTAATTGCATAACTGCCATTTTATTCCACAGTAATTATTTTTGTGTCCATTGAAAAACGATCTATTTCAATTTATTCTTTGAGTTTCAAGATAAAGGAAAAAAAATTATTTTGGGATCATTTACAAACACGGTAATTTGATTGTTTGTTAGTTTCCTTAGGTGTTTGCAATTAATTTGTTTGAAATGTAAAACATATATTTGGTTTCAATGCGAACATTACCAAAGACGAGTATATTCCAATGTGATACATCTCTTAAGTCCTGAAGTGATTCACCCATGCAAATACTGTCTTCGATAGTAGCATTAGTAGTAGGGGGAAGTGGGGATAGTATAAACATGGGGCAACTGTAAAAAGTTTTAATTTCCCTCACAAAACATCAATCAAAAAATTCGACAAAAATATCACAGATGTCGCTTCGATCGACTACACACACCAGGAGAATTTGACAGCTGAAGTCATTCTTGTTCAAAAGTTATTGGTGAATAGGTGTTTCGGCAACCCAAAAGTAAATTTTTTTTTTTTTTGTAAAACTCGAATAACTTTTTTTACCATCATATGTTTAAAAATATTCCAACATGTTTTGATAGCTGAAATATTCAAGAAACATAATATTTCTTTGTTTTAGCCAAATTTTAGATCTTGGAATATTTTTTCAAAACATAACCCTAAAATCGCCACGTGGGGCACATATAAACAAAAAAAATTTTGATTGTATAAACGCGTTTATATGTGAAGCATGGTATGGTTATATGGTATACGTGTGGTTTCCCGTTTCACTTTTGATATTGATTTGCAAAACCTAAACATACGATGAGATTGAATTTTTGCTTTTTTCTTTATAATTTTCTACCTGAATTTATTGAGGTTTTACAACAATCGAAAAATATTGTTTTTTTTTTAAAGAAATATATATGTTATATGCTTATATATATTGTTTGAAGCACAATAAATAATAAAAATTTTTAAAAAAGGTACTTTATGAATTTTATTGTGGTGTTTTTTGGGTGTTTATATGTGCCCCATACAAAAATGCTCATTGTTTATAAGTGCCCCACCAGTGGGGATACTTTAAACGAGAAACATAAATTTTTTGAAATTCAAAATTTTATACTTAATGTTTAGTTACGTAATTAAAAAAAATAGTTTTTTGTAGTAAAGATATGAAATTTTACAATGAAACAGTTTTTAAGTAAAAATGTTTTATGGTTTTATAGTTATTGAGCTTTAAGTAAAAACTGTTTATACCATCCCCACTTCCCCCTAAGGTTAAGCGGATATTTTAGAAATAATTTTGGAATAGAGACATTGTAACTCAAGGGTGCCACCCTATCGACAAAGGGTGCCACATTATCGACGTAAACCACTTTTCCTATACATTATTCAGCATATGTGTTTTCAGACCTGGTCATTAAATAATCATGCTTGCATACTAAATAATATATCGTAAAAAACGGTCAATATGGTATCTATAGGAATATTCAAAGCTATTGAGTAATTGTGGTGATGGGATTCAATGCTCAACATGTTGATTCGATTAATATTGTTAAAATTTTATTTCACGTAATAACTCAAAAATTTTAAAAAGTAGAATAGATTCTTTTTGAACCAATAACACATTTATAGGACACATTTATAAGTTATCACAATTTATAAATTAAAATTATATGGATAACCTGGTTAAAATGGTTTCTAAGTGATTTATCGTTGAAAACATGTGATGGTTTGTTTAAGTTTTTTACGTTCGGGTGTCACCCCAAAACGGTTTCGAAGTGATTTATCGTTGAAAACATTGTGATGGTTTGTTTAAGTTGTTTACGTTCGGGAGTCACCCCAAAACGGTTTCGAAGTGATTTATCGTTGAAAACATTGTGATGGTTTGTTTATGTTTTTTACGTTCGGGTGTCACCCCAAAACGGTTTCGAAGTGATTTATCATTGAAAACATTGTGATGGTTTGATTAAGTTGTTTACGTTCGGGTGTCACCCCAAAACGGTTTCGAAGTGATTGATCGTTGAAAACATTGTGATGGTTTGTTTAAGTTTTTTACGTTCGGGTGTCACCCCAAAACGGTTTCGAAGTGATTTATCGTTGAAAACATTGTGATGGTTTGTTTAAGTTGTTTACGTTCGGGTGTCACCCCAAAACGGTTTCGAAGTGATTTATCGTTGAAAACATTGTGATGGTTTGTTTATGTTTTTTACGTTCGGGTGTCACCCCAAAACGGGTGACACCCGGGGCGGACCGCCCCCCCCGCCCCCCCCCTAGCTACGCCTCTGCTCTGAATTTCGTTTTGATTAAACAATGATAGCTCTACAATTTTTGGGTGAGTTATACATAGATAAACTACAACTGTTACTCTGGTGTGACGTGGAAAGACCCAGTTGATTGATGAATATTATTTTATTATTTCAGACGCGAGTTGGTTCGAGAATGTTGTGTTCGTCAGACTTACATTATGTAATATGTATGTTTGTTAGAAAGTTTTATAGTATGTGAATTTCGACTTGTTATTTTGATTGCGGCCGATTTACAGTTGTTTTATTTGTGTGAAGGCTGAAACCTGGCGATATTCTTTGGTTTCTTAAGTTTGACTACACTTCGGTATGTTGCAATTATTATTCTTTTTTAAAAATATCATGGAAAATATCGTTGAAGAAAGGCTTTGACATTTTTGATATCTAAAGTTTTTTGAAACAAGATGATCACTTCAAAAAACTTCAGAAATCGTAAAAGCTTCAGCGATTGCAAATTTTTCATACAAAACGAAAATATACACTAAATACGCTGCCATGCCTAGAGCCGTTTCCGATTAAGTTCAAACATCAGTGCGGTACATGTTTTGGTCTCACTTTTTGTTTATATGTCATTCGCCAAGATTTGTGGAGGCTCTATTTTTTTGATTTAAAAAAACATAGGCAAAAAACCCTTTGGTTATTTTGCAAGCTTTTGCCGATATTTTTGTCTAAATTGTTAAAGTTTTCACTTTAAAACTTCTTTAGGCGCGTTGTGCGATTATGTATGGGGATAAATTTATATATTCATATTATCGTCACGCTAACTTATTTAAGTATAAAATACCTATATTAGGATGTAACGTTTCAAATTCCAATCGAGGTCGACTGAGGTTCTATAAGGTCAAGAATTAAATTCCTGGAGTGGTAAATTTTTCTATTGTTTTTTGAAGTGAAAACTTCTTTTGGCGCACCACTCACAGATTTTTCCGTAGGTAGTAAGTTAGGCTGATCCATCACGCTCTGAGGTGAAGACTCGAAATAATAATAAATAATAATCTATCCATCATTAATTAACGTTTCAAACTGCGTTGTGGATATCGTGCTCGACTGATTCAAATTATTTTTTTTTTATTTATGAATTCATAAAAATAATAAAAATTTCTTTATACGTATTTTAAAAAATTGATCTATAACGCAGTTTTTTAAAGTTATATTGCTATTGTCTTTTGCAATTTGCATTCGAGTCATCATGCTAAATAGATATTGAATGTATATAAAATTGAAAGTATATCTGTTTGTCCTTTATGCATTAATACATTAATCATCATGAAAATTCGGGAAGTTGTTGTGTACACTTCACATCATTATTTTTATTTAACTATCGTTTTAAACGGTAGTTTGCTTTGATCAATGTTTTTTTATTGAACAGAATTTTTATGCAATTAAAAATTACGTAAGAAAGATAGTATAATCTGAAACAATTACAATTGTATATCAAAATTATATGTATTGGAATTTTATCATCTTCACTAAATATGTTGTCGGTTTGGAATTGTATTTAATACATGTTTCTAATATTTAGTAAAGACTTAGTACTTGTAAGTTGATACTTGATTAAATCGATTATATCGATTTAAAGCTCACAGTTTGCGAGACGGAAATCGCATAAATTTTATACAAAGAAGCATAGCTTATGTATTATTAAAAATGGATGGCAATCATGATAAATAAAATAATTAGAAATGGTGACACTATGCCGATAGTGATTTGCAAACTGCAACAATGCGCATTAATACCAATGAATTTAAACTTGTTAAAATTTAAACTTATTGATCTATGGGTGTGACAACCACGCGTACTTTAGTCCCTGCTATGGGCATATGAGTGCTATTTTGACAATTATTTGGTTTACATTGTGAGGTTAGTGTGTGTAGTTAGCGGTTTGTCGTTCTGACTTGTTTCTCATTTATTCTACTAATACGATCTAAATACTACGAATACGATATCGTATAGTTTTCGTGTAGTTTTCACTTCTGCCGTGCGGTCTTAAGCACACTCTCTGTTTTTTTCATTTTTATTAAATACCGTTAAAACTATTGTTGTTTATTCATGAACCCATGAAAATCAAAAATTTCTTTTACGAAATTTAAATTGATCGATAATGCAGTTTTTTAAAGTTATTGCTACTGTCTTTTCCGTTTCGTTTAAATTATTATCATTTCGATATTAACAAGAAAATTAATTATTTTTTGGCAGGAAGCGCTAAAAATAATAAAATATCGATTTTTCATCATTATTTTCCATTATTTCATTTCAAATAAAATTAGGAAAATTAAAACTGCTTTTTGAGTATAAATTTCTCTTTAAATATGAGTTGACATCTCCATTACAAAAAATTGATTTAAACACAGTTTAAGGCAACGGACAATTTATGGTATTTATGTTTTTTAAGGTTATTTTAAGGTTAGTTCGTCTCAATATTTTCTTCATTTTTTAAAAGAAATGTTTTGTGGCTATTCTGTTTTTTATACTTTTTGTTGTTGTTTTTCTGTTTGGGGATTGTTGTACCAACTTTGAAGCGAAAAATTCTTTAGGTGCGTTTTGCTATTTTGCTATTTTGCTAAATAAATATTAAATATAAAATAAATATTAAAATTGAGTGAAATAAATTGTAATCATTTGTTATTTTCTTATTTCTTATTCTCATTTTTTTGATTTATATTTTTCTTTTTTATCGAATTTGATTTTTATTTCAGTTTAAGTGTGGTGTGCATGTGTGGTATAGTAAGTAAAGATTTTGTTATATTTTAAGTTAAATAAAAAAAATGTGTTTGTTTTATTTGATTTGTGTGTTTTTCTTTATACTTTTTGAAATTAATGATAATATATTATAAATAATTTTGCCTTCGCTCTCTTGATTCATATTTTTTTTGATTGAATTTGATGTTTTTCTCAGTTAATAACAGTGTGGAAGTGTGGTAAGGCAAGCAAAGATTTTGTTGTAATTAGACGATAAAAACACAGCTATTTCACAGTTTAAAGTTTTCACTTCTGTTGACAGATCTCAAGACTGCTTTCTTTTTTTTAAATAAAAATTCTGGGAGGAAGTTTTCTATATCAATGTAATCAAAATTAGTAAAAATACAATGATTACTACATAAAAGTGGCCAGAACTCGACTCCATCTTATCCTATCATTTCTAGTCCCCGTTGTTCGAGTGAGCTCAAACTTCAGCACGATGGTTCTTTGGTCTCATAATTCAGTTTAAGCGTCATTAGCCAAGAGTTGTGACGGCTCAATTCTGGGGTTGTAAAAACATAGGCTAATGGTGTTTGTGTTCATAGAGAATATGCCCATCTATTTTTGTGTTGTGTTTTCACTCATCATTTCACTCAAATAACTAACAATGCTAGCTCTATCAACAAAAATTATTTAAAGCAGTTTTTAGTTTTCCCTTTACCCAACCTATAGTTTACGCTTTTCCTAGTTTGTAATTAACACTTTATTCTCATCATTTGTACTTTCAAACTTTCATAAAATTGTTTGTCTTCTTTATACAGCAGAACCTTCATTTCTAGAAAATTTCGAACCCAAATTTTTACATTCTCTTAAAAAATTGTCAACCTGATATTTTCACTGTTTGCGTGATATAATTTTTAAACGTTTATCTCAAACTCTCAAATAATAATATTAAAAATATGGAGGGGCTGAAATCTCACAGCTCTGAGATATCAAGACTTCGGTCTGGGTCAAGGATTTGTATATAGTTTTCGGCAAAATACTTTTATGAGGACATGGTTTTTAGTTTTGGGCAGCGATGTATATCAAACATAACTCTTTGTTAAAGTACAAGTATTTTTTATCTCTGTTTAAAAACTTATTACAAAACTAACACGAAACATCAATACGTTGCCGGAAAATTTTAATCAAAATTCCAAAAATATTGTTAAATTAAATAAACATCAAACTTTTTCAAAATTCCAAAAGTATTCCAAAAATTAGAATAAAATCAAATATTTAAATATTTTCTAAATTCCAATAATATTTCAAAAATGCTTAAAAATTCAAACTTTTTCCAAAATTCTAAAAATATTGCAAAAATTATTACAAAATCAAAAATTTAAAAATTTTTTCAAAATTCCAAAAACTATAATAAAATCAAAAATTTAAAATTTTTCAAAGTTCTAAAAATATTCCAAAAATTATTACAAAATCAAAAATACAAACTTTTTCAAAATTCCTAAAATATTTCAAAAACTATAATAAATTCAAAAATTTCCATGTCCAATTTCATTTTCAATTACATTTGAGTCATAAAAACAGCTATTATTTTTTTCCCCAAAAAATTGGCTAAAAAATAATTGAAATCATATTTTGACACACTTGACATTATTTTTTGACAAACTTATAATGCCATAATTCTCTATAATAATAATAAAATATCATGTCATACGAACTATTAATTTTATTTTTTTCTAAGAAAATAGGGTAAAAAATAAATAAAAACCTTTCTTTTGACACACTTGACAACATTTTTTGACAAACATATAATGCCATAATTCTCAATAATCATAATAAAATTATATTTCAAACAAACAATGTTATTTTTTTTCGAAAAATTAGGTAAAAAACTAAATAAAAATCTTTTGACACACTTGACAACATTTTTTTGACAAACTTATAATGCCATAATTCTCAATAATAATAATAAAACTTCATTTCAAACAAACAATTAATTTTATTTTTTTTCCAAAAAATTGGGTAAAAAAATAAATAAAACTCTTTCTTTTGACACACTTGACAACATTTTTTTGACAAACTTATAATGCAATAATCTAGATTTTGGTCTCACATACTAGTCACATACATTTCTCCAAATCGTAATCACTTAAAATAAACGTTTTTTAAGCAAAAAATATGCAAATGCCCTTGTTTTGACACACTTGACGATTTTTTTGACACACTTCCGGTACAGTTATCAAACACATCGTCCTTTCGGCTCTCCCCATTGAGTAAACCTATTTTTAGAAAAAAAAATTTTGAAATCCGTCCAGCAGTTTTCTAGATTTCGTCGGTTGTGACGGCGGGACAGACAGACACACATTTTTTTTTTTTGCTTTTTTAGAATCAGTAGGTCCTAAAACGTCGAGAAATGCCAAAAAAAGTGGGGGTAAGAATTTCACTTTGAGCTCATGAATGTAATACTTAGGTCTTTCAGACCGAAGTAATGATAATTTAAACAAATAATTCTGTAAATTTTCAACAACACGAAAGGTTATATTGTAATTGAAGCCATTAACATTTAATTTTTTCTTAACTCCAAATTTACAACAAAACCCCACCCATATGTTTAAGGATTTGCCTTTTAGGAAAACATCAAACTTCTTTACCAAAAATTTCAAAATTTTCTACACAAAAATATAATTCACCTAGTTTAGTTGTAATATGGTACCGTAGTAGTATAATGGTTGAATAAAACCAAAAAAAATTTAAGAATCAAAAACGTCATAATATTAGACAAATGGGAGTGGCTTTGCTACAACTTTTTAATTGAGAAAATGGCTTAGAATTACACAAGTTTAACTATATAAAAAGCCGCTATTGAGAAAAATAAAGGAAAACATATATATATATGTACATGAAACTTAGTATGTCATGCTTGGCACGCGTGTTGCGTATTACAGATCACTGGACTAGCCATGGGATGGCAACACTATAAATTTATATCATGAGACTTTCTACTGTTACTTAGTCATCCAAAAATATCAACTCTCACCCAAGAAATTTGACTTTCACGATAGTTTTTTGTAAAATTAGAACTTTGGATAGCAAAAAATAATTTTTAAACAATTTGTATTTTTTATGGTCATATTGAATTTGGCTTTAATTATTTGGGTTAATGCAAAACACATTTTATGAATGATTGTTCTTCTACAACAATTCACACATGTGTTAAAAAAAGACACATACATATTTATTAATAATTTTGAAAATTTTGGAACAGCTTACTATTCGACTTTGAAGATTTTTTAATGATGCAGTGGACTGAAAACTAGTTGATGGCTGGCAATTGTAATTTTTGCATGTTATAAATGAGGTTTCATTGCACTCATGTGAGTTTTGGGTATGAAGATAAAGTTTTGACAAGTTAATATGTTTTCGAGGATATATCGGTTCAAAGGTTCAATGTATCCATGTTATTTTTCCTGAATTTTAGAATATGGATAAGGAGGAATACAATTTTAAAAACTGATCTACTTGTACACTGACATTGGTTTACTGGTCGGTAACAATTATTAATGCACGTTAATATGAAAGATTCAATGTACTTCATGTGATTTTGCCAGAATTTTTGTATTATTATTAATCGTATATATAAATAAACAAAATTTTGATAAAAAAAATATAACAATATTTAGACTTTATATACGAAGATCAAGATTTTCAATCCATGATTTGGCTCCATCCGACAGCATATGAAGATCCAATAAATCGCCATCAAATAATCTGAACGGGCATTCTTGATAAATATGTGAGACTAATTGATTTAAATTTCCACAATCACAAGCTGGTGAAATAGTTTCATCATATCTATGCAATGCAGAAACTCCATGATTTGTTCGAATTCTATTAACTGTAACCCATAAATATTGAGGGTCATTCATCCCAGGAACCAGAATGTTCGGATTATCAATTAAACATTTATTGGGGATATCAGAAATCACGAAATTTTCAATCAATTTAATTTCTATTGAATATGTGTTCAAATTTCCCAATCGTAGAATTTTGGTCCAAAATGGGCATCTAGACGACAATCGATTAAAATGTCTACCAATGAGAACTTGGTTTATTGGTAAACTCAAATTATCTAATATCTTACTTGCTTCTCTTACTAATGAATATTCTCTACTGAGAGCTGGAGGTGGAATATTTGACAAAATTGAAAGCCAAGGTAATGGTGTGCTTTTGATTGAACCAGTTATTATTCTCATGCATGCATTCAATCTAACATCAATCATTCTACTATGAATGCTATGCTCCCAAACTGAAGCGCAATACTCAGCTGTAGAATAAACCAAAGATAAAGCCGAAATTTGTAATGTTTTTGCACGAGCACCCCAATCTGTACCTGCTAGCTTCTGTATAATATTAACCCTAGATTTCAACTTATGGCTCAGTTTATCGCAATGATAACGGAATGTTAACGATCTATCCAAAGTTACTCCGAGATATACTGGAGTAGGGTTAAAGTTAAGCAATTCTCCTTTCATATATACTTGAAGTGCATAATTTGCATTATGATTAGATAAATGAAAATAAGATACTTCAGTTTTTGCTGTATTTACTTTCAGGCGCCATGATTCATAGTAATCTGCCAAAATATTTAAATCAGAAGTCAATTTAGATTCAGCCTCAAATTTTGCAGATGAATTATAGGCAAATTGAATGGCAAGTACTAAGTCATCAGCATAAACAAATTTTCTTGAGGAGGGGGCAGGAAAATCCGCAGTGTATAAATTGAAAAATATTGGGGCAAGAACAGAGCCCTGTGGAAGCCTATTGTTAATGCGACGAATACGACTTTGCTTGTTATTAAAGTGAACAATAAATTTTCGATTCGACAGCAATGCGGATATTATATTAATCGTTTTACGACACTTTATGACTTTAAACAACTTAACCAATAAAGCATTCTTCCAAACTGTATCGTAAGCTGCACTTAAATCAACAAAGGCAACAGCAGTTTGCTTCTTATCTTGAAATCCTGCTTCTATATAAGTCACCAATGATAAAACTTGATCACAACAATTTCTTCCACAGCGAAAACCTGCTTGTTCAACCGGAACATTATCATCAATAATGGACGATATTCTGTTATAAATTACTCGTTCAAACAATTTATAAGCCACACATAATAATGATATTGGCCGATAGCTTTCCGGAGCATTTTTATCTTTGCCTGCTTTTAAAATGGCCTTTACCGTAGACAAATTCCAAACTGATGGTATTTTTCCTGTATCATAACAGTAAGTGAATAAATTTGAGAGCCATTTTCTTGCATTTTTTGACATATGAATAAAAAATTCTGGAAATAACTTATCAACTCCACTTGCCTATCCAGAATTTAAATTAAGGATAGCAGCATTTACTTCGTCAGATGTAAATAAACTTCCAAAAGGTGATTCAACAAAAGTCTTCTTTAATTTCCGTAACTGGTTCTTGATATGACGATTTCTTGACAACGGAATAGGAACTTTAGAATTTTTAATCATTCTAGAGGCAATCATATTTAGGTTAACTTCTGTAACAAAATTTTGATCATTTTGTTTTGAATTTTCATTTTGTTTTTAGAATTTTTGTATGTGGCTAAATTGAGATAAAAGTTTGAGAACTTTGTGAGTTTGATTTTGAGTATTTGTCGATAATAGGATAGACGCATATGTAAACTAAAATTTGTTCGCTGGTCGGAAATTGTGATTAATGCACGTAATTGGTAAAGGTTTAATGTACTTCATGTGATGTTCTCAGATTATTATGTATGTATGTGGATAAATGAAATTTTACGAACTTTGGGCAGATAAATTACTTTATGAATTAAAAGTCAGGCAAGTGCGAATATAATTCGCTCGCTGAGGGTTCCGTGTATATAATATTTGAGAAAAAAACAGTTTTTGTTAGTATAGCTTCACGTTTATTTGAAATTATAACTAGTAAAAAAAATTTTAATATCGATTTAGCGAAATCCCTACACCCATGAATTTTTAAAATTTTTCCTTTAGTAATGTTCGAAGTTAAGGGGAGGGACAAAAGTAATTTTTACATTTTTGAAAATAAATCGAAAACTGTGCTTTCGAAAATTACAAAAAATCTCTTTTGCACTACAAAAAACCTTCCATATGACACCCCAAAAGCCATGATCAAAAATATTTTTTTTCAAAATTTCTACTTTAAACCCCCTCTATTGGGGACAACCAAAAAAAGTTTTAGTTTCGATTTAGCAAAATCTCTACACCCATGAATTTTTTTAAATTTTTTCTTTTTGTAGTTGGTTTGATTATTTTAATAATTATGGCGAATAAAGAAGCAATAATATCAATACTTAATATTTTTATATTTAATAATTCATACATAATAATTATAATTAATAGTTCACATAACTTTTCTTAACCAACTCTCTGTATTGAATATTTAAAACCTAGAACTAAAAATAATGTTTTAACAACAGCTCACTGCGATCAATAATAATTCAGAATAAATCAATGAGTTACTGAGTTTACATAGTACACAGGTTGGTATTAGATAGTAACGACTACATTTTGTATTGTTCGATGTTAAGGGGGGGACAAAGAAACCACTCGTTTTTGGTAATAACTCAGAAACTAAGCAGTCGAAAATTCAATGAAATTTTTTTGAAACACTTCCATTTTTTTCGATTTTTCTAGACCAAACTCGATTCCTTAAAAAAAACTTTTGTTTTACTATCTTCTTATTCATAAAATATGGATAAAAACAAATATTTCAAATTTTTTTGTTATCATCAGGTGTGGGACAACACATTTAATAACTATAGAAAATTGCTGGCCAGAAATTTTGATTAATGCACGTAATTGAAAATGATCGAAAGTATTTCATGTGCGTTTAGCAAAATTTTTGTATGTGGATGAATTGAGATAAATTTTGGAGAATTTATCGATAATGGAATATATGTTGAATGAAATGGATTTTTTGTCTGGAAAATTGAATCAATTATCGTTATTGGGAAAGGTTCAATGTACTTCATGTAATTTTGCAAATATATGGTACATCACTAATTAAATAAATACATAAATTACCAGACTGTCGCGACAGAACAATTTCAGGCTGAGAGTAGCATACAGTAAAAAGCAAAATGGAGCTTCAAAAAATTTTTTGTTTGCAATTTTAAAATAATGAGAGTTCTTTTAAAGTAGGATATTTCAATTTTAAGGCTTATAACGATCAGGTCGTTATGGACAGTGCCCAATTTTTCTCAATCGAGAAATGTACTTATAGTAATATTAATACTCAAGTTAGTAATAGATTATATGAATTAGTTCTTGCATTGGCCGATTGAGAAAGTTGGGCGCTGTTATCGGATGGAGAGTCGACAGATGAATGGTTGTTACGTAATTTATATTGTTTAATTTAATTAGTTCATTTAATTTATTAATTTTTATTTCTTTTCTCTTTTGTTTTTCTCATTTCGTTAAGTGTTCAGTCTGAGAAGACCAGGGTCGAATTTTTTTTGTTGTTTTTTGCTCTCAATTTCTTGAGTGGTAAGGAGAGTTCTACGTTCCTGCAGCAGGACTCCGAGGGATCAAATATACGGTAGAAATGAAATTGAAAGGAGAAAAGTCAATAATCCAAAAAAATATTAGAAATTAATGGATGATTTGTTTTGTCTACATGTACATGTTTTATTTATAATTTTATATAATTTAGGGCATTAAATGAAGAAACGTATAAATAAATAGCTAAAGTTAAGCTCAATTAAATAATTATTTGTTAATTGATTTCTTGGTTGATACTCAGGAGATGAAAGCGTGACGCAGTATGGGTGAGGTAGAAGTGAACATTAGCAGCATCTTTAGTTTCACGCGGCCTCACTAATGAAACTCACCCTTAGACTGAAAACTAGTCGGCATAAGCTGCAAATGAGGACCGTGAGATGTCTGTTAGTGACATGGTTGCGACGAGAGGAGGTTGACCTGTCGCTACAGGCTTTTTATTTGAAAATAAATATTAATTAATAACAAAGTAAAATAACTTTCAGAAAACAATCTTAAATAAAAATAATGATAGTAAAAATGTTGTGCAACTATTATTGTTTTTTTGGGATAGACTTTCGGTATAACTTCACAAAGGAAACCTTTAAAAAATTTCTTAACCTAATATTAACAAATATAAACACAACCATAACCTCAACTACAACTTCAACTACAACTAGACTTTCGGTATAACTTTACAAAGGAAACCTTTAAAAAATTTCTTAACCTAATATTAACAAATATAAACACAACCATAACCTCAACTACAACTTCAACTACAACTACAACTACAACTACAACTACAACTACAACTACAACTACAACTACAACTACAACTACAACTACAACTACAACTACAAATACAACTACAACTACAACTACAACTACAACTACAACTACAACTACAACTACAACTACAACTACAACTACAACTACAACTACAACTACAACTACAACTACAACTACAACTACAACTACAACTACAACTACAACTACAACTACAACTACAACTACAACTACAACTACAACTACAACTACAACTACAACTACAACTACAACTACAACTACAACTACAACTACAACTACAACTACAACTACAACTACAACTACAACTACAACTACAACTACAACTACAACTACAACTACAACTACAACTACAACTACAACTACAACTACAACTACAACTACAACTACAACTACAACTACAACTACAACTACAACTACAACTACAACTACAACTACAACTACAACTACAACTACAACTACAACTACAACTACAACTACAACTACAACTACAACTACAACTACAACTACAACTACAACTACAACTACAACTACAACTACAACTACAACTACAACTACAACTACAACTACAACTACAACTACAACTACAACTACAACTACAACTACAACTACAACTACAACTACAACTACAACTACAACTACAACTACAACTACAACTACAACTACAACTACAACTACAACTACAACTACAACTACAACTACAACTACAACTACAACTACAACTACAACTACAACTACAACTACAACTACAACTACAACTACAACTACAACTACAACTACAACTACAACTACAACTACAACTACAACTACAACTACAACTACAACTACAACTACAACTACAACTACAACTACAACTACAACTACAACTACAACTACAACTACAACTACAACTACAACTACAACTACAACTACAACTACAACTACAACTACAACTACAACTACAACTACAACTACAACTACAACTACAACTACAACTACAACTACAACTACAACTACAACTACAACTACAACTACAACTACAACTACAACTACAACTACAACTACAACTACAACTACAACTACAACTACAACTACAACTACAACCACAATTACAACTACAACTATAACTACATTTTGTTTTGCGCTCTTTGTAACCTTCGCTATGAACTTCCAAAATTATAAATTATTTATATCAATCAGTATTAATACTTTGTTACGCTCACTGACACCTCGGATGGCAAATTTCATCCGCACTTGACCAACTGTTTTTATAGTTCTGTTTTTTATAACGAACCCTGGTGAGAGTACAATGTGTTTTGCGCATAATATCGATTGTCTCGTGAACGATAAATCTTATCGACCTAAAATTTGAGGTGCGTATAAAACTAACATATTCACACAAGATGACAGGCTAAAAAAAATAAAGTTGTTTTCATTTGTTTTACAGGGGTACGATGTGAGGCTTTTGAGAAAATACATTTTTTTATCGAGAAAAGTAGGGTATCATATGAAAGGGCTCCACTTCAGTATTCCTTAAAAATGTATTTTGCCATTTTGCACCCCTCCATTGTTTGTATAATTTTGAATAATGACGTTTTCTTAATGTTTTCTTTCCTCGATTAGAGCCGAACTTAATTGATCGAAAATCTTTAAATTTATTTTTAATGATATAAAAATTAGTAAGTATTTAATCAAAAATATAGAAAAGTTTCAAATACTTATAATAATATTTATTAAAGAGTTGAGAAATGTTTAGTTACCATAAACAGCTGTGATAATATTAAACCTCAAGTAACATTTTTGATGTCATTTTTTTGCTAGCATAAGCTTTTTTGCCCGTTTATTTTTAAAAGTTGACTGATGGGAAATAAAATAAAAAAAATATTTTTTTCTGTAAATATACAATGTTTTCTACAATTTCCCAGCTTTTTATTGTTTGTTTCTCTTATGAAATAAAATAAAAAGCACATATTTGAAAATATATGAACTTGTTGTCAGAATATATAAAATTAAACTCATTAATGTTGTTTTTTACAATCATCGTTGTTCTTATGATATTAGAATATTCAATTACTATTTTTACTAGTTGCCGGAAACTTGCTCCTGAATATAGTTTCAGTAGTCTGATAGAAGAATGGTTATACCTGCCTGAAGATAACAGATACACAACAACTATGCTTCACAAAAAAGTTTTTTTTTCATTGACAACTAAATGTTTTTTAGGTTTCAAAAGAACCTCTCCCTAATAAAGACTTTTGTGGGATAATTAAAATATTTACCTTTTTCACATCTAATGAAGTTTTTTTTTTGTTCAAAGTAAATATAGAACAAAACTTTCAGGGATATCAGATAAAGTTTCAATCAACCATAAGCACAAAGCCTTTTTTATTTCAGAAAATAAAACAAAAGAACAAACATAACTATATACACATATTCTTCGTACACTTATTATGATATAGGTTATCTTGATTTTAAGTTAATACAACAACAACAAAACAAAAATAACAAAAAATGTGTACTCCAACATAAGAAAAAAAAATATAATCTATAAGAGTTTTGTACATCAGTTTTCATCTGTTTTAAAATCTCATATATATTTTTTTGTTTTCTTAAGATTTTCATTCCAGATAGTTAGATATTTATTTTAGAATCTTTACTATACCGAACAAAAACGTAGAACTAAAATGAGGCTTTTTAGAAAATAATTATTATAATTACAATAACGTTTTAGAATAACAATATAGCCGCAATGTGTTCATAAATCAAAGATTTTACTACAAATACATGAAAGGTATCAAATCCAGAAAAAAAATATTATTCCATAGACCATGGATAACTTTTTTACTACTTTAAACTAATTTTGATACTAAAATATTACATCTACAGTAAAAATAATTGTGTCAATAAATAAAAATAAATTCAACGTTTCTATTCCAATCCAGCACTCTTTTTTGTTAGCTCTCATCACTTTCACTTATCACACAATACAAATGCAATTCAAACATTAAAAAAATATTTAACAAACAACTAAACACACGAAATGTAATTTTTAAATAAACAGCAAAAGAAAATTATAATAAAATATAAAAACAATAGTAACAAAAACAAATGACTAAACCCAGTAAATAGAAAAAACACGAGAACAGCGAAAACGTTAAAAGCTTTTTCATGCACTCATAAATATAAGAATTTTAAGCTTTCTGTTTTATTTGGAAATTCGTTCGTTTCCATCTCCAATTCATTCAAATGAAAATTCGTTACTTCTTTTTTGTGTTCTATAAATAAAATCAATAAACAATGAATTTCAAATAATAAAAGATTTTCTTTAAACAAACTTTTGAAGAAAGTTTTTGTAAGAAAATAAATTATTCGAATTTTTTGTCGTTTGAATATTTTTTTTTTTGAACTTTTCTGATAATCCACGGCTTAAGGTTTTTTTTTTCTCTATTATATCTCAATCTGTAAGCTTTCTAATTATATTATGAAAATAAATATTTTAATTTTCGGAAACAGGATGTTATTTGTGATTTTTTTTATCACAAATTGTCAAACCATACAAATTTTTATATCACATTACTACACTTCACGATTATTTATTCCAATGAAAAAAAAAACACACATTCCTTTTTAGGCAGCTCAAAGTAATCCAATTAAATGGAATAGCCTTTTTGCTATTGTATCAATCAATTTTACTAAAAGTTGTATTGTGTTTGTATGAGAATCGAAAAAAAAACAAATTTAATCCGATTTACTATATTTCTATTTGGAAATCATTTTCTTTTTTCGTTTTTGAAAATAAACCTCATAGAAGAATATATCAAAAACTATAACAAAGAACCTGTGCTGATTTATAGAAAACCGGTGGAAGAAGCATACAAAGAGTTACAGATTTGGAAAAAAAAAAGATACATACAAAGAAAAACTAATCTTCATTAAAAACATTTTTCACAGTTTTTCATTTTGTTTTTTTTTTCGATCATAACTGGAACACACAATTTTTCTGGTTTACAGAAGAATATTAAAATCATTTGCTTGAGGCTGTAGGGATTTGTTTACTCATGTTTCTTTGTGATTGCCTTGTTTTTAATGAAAGTATTTCGATTTAAATACATTAAGTTTTTAGGTTTGCTTTTGAAATTCTACTCTTCTAGTTTCAATATATGTCGTCAATAAGTTCGTGTAATAAACTGTCAGTCGTCGGAGTTGTTAAAATGTCTCTTGAGTTGGGCTTGCAACGTGTTTAAGCCAAGTATATTGAACAGAAAAATAAAAATATTAGTTGGTGGCGAAATTTGAAACAACAGATAGCATTTGTTAGCTCTATTTTATAATATAAACCCAAATTCAATGTTAAAAATATGGAGGGGCTGAAATCTCACAGCTAAGGCATGGTCGATTAATCAATTGGGACTAAATATTGATTAACGATTAATATGAAAATTTTAACATCGATTAATCGATTAATCGATTAAATAAAATTTTTACTAATTCTAATATTTTTATTAATTTTTTTAAACAAATACGCGCCTTATATTATATCTAAAAGTTCAACTTTTACAATGACATAAGAATAAACAAACATTTAATAGCTATCTATGTATTAAGGGCGTAAAGTAGGTCTTTTTTGCATAAGAGTGAAATTGTTGCTCTAGGAGTTAGCCTAGGATTTGTATCTCCCTCTCTGTCACTGAAGTTTTCAGACCTTACAAAATTATGTGTTTGAAAATATACTGTACTAATTGAAAATGATAAGAAAGAAGCTGTTTCCTTCAGAATGGAAAGTAATGGACTTCAATATAATCCAAACCATAGTTTACTGGTTGGATTAATAATAAAAATATTACTTAAGGCATAGTAAAGATTTTTGTATTGGGATCAAATTTTGTTATTAATGTACTTTGTGTTATACCCATAACAACTAAAAAAGTATTTCGTAAGAAAAAGAGAATACATCTTCAGACAATAAACCTTTTCACAATTTAATATAAAATTCGTTAAATTAATTTGTAAATTTTAAACATTTTCGTAAATTTAGATTAATCGATTAATAATTTTTTTGTTCGATTAATCGAACAATTTGCGAAATGATCAATTAATCGAACAATCGATTAATCTAACCATGCCCTACTCACAGCTCTGAGATATCAAGACTTCGGTCTGGGTTAAGGATTTTGATACAGTTTTCGGCAAAAAACTTTTATGAGGACATGGTTTTAAGTTTTAGGCAGCGATATATATCAAACATAACTCTTTGTTGAAGTACAAGTATTTTTT
Source organism: Diogma glabrata (assembly GCA_963693315.1). Lineage (NCBI taxonomy): Eukaryota > Metazoa > Arthropoda > Insecta > Diptera > Cylindrotomidae > Diogma > Diogma glabrata. The sequence goes on from OY856188.1 coordinate 265,277,191, forward strand.
TATCTCTGTTTAGAAATTTATTACAGAACTAACACGAAACATCAATACGTTGCCGGAAAATTATAATCAAAATTCCAAAAATATTGTTAAAATAAATAAAATCAAACTTTTTAAAATTTCCAAAAATATTCTAAAAAATAGAATAAAATCAAATATTTAAATTTTTTCTAAATTCTAATAATATTTCAAAAATTCTTAAAAATTCAAAGTTTTTCCAAAATTCTAAAAATATTGTAAAAATTATTACAAAATCAAAAATTGAAAATTTTTTCAAAATTCCAAATATTTTAATAAAATCAAAAATTTAAAATTTTTCAAAATTCTAAAAATATTCCAAAAATTCTTACAAAATCAAAAATTAAAATTTTTCCAAAATTCTAAAAACATTGCAAAAATAATTACAAAATCAAAAATACAAACTTTTTAAAAATTCCAAAAATATTTCAAAAACTATAACAAATTCAAAAATTTCCATGTTTAATTTCATTTTCAATTACATTTACGTCATAAAAACAGCTACATTTTTTCCCCAACAAATTGCCTAAAAAAATAAATGAAATCATTTTTTGACACACTTGACAACATTTTTTGACAAACTTATAATGCCATACTTCTCTATAATAATAATAAAATATCTGTCATACAAACTGTTAATTTAATTTTTTTCTAAAAAAATTGGGGTAAAAAATAAATAAAAACCTTTCTTTTGACACACTTGACAACATTTTTTGACAAACTTTTAATGCAATAATTCTCAATAATAATAATAAAATTTCATTTCAAACAAACATTTTTATTTTTTCCAGAAAATAAAAATCTTCCTTTTGACACACTTGACAACATTTTTTTGACAAACTTATAATGCCTTAATTCTCAATAATAATAATAAAATTTCATTTCAAACAAACCATTAATTTTATTTTTTTCCAAAAAATTGGGTAAAAAAATAAATAAAAATCTTTCTTTTGACACACTTGACAACATTTTTTTGACAAAATGGTAATGCAATAATCTAGTTTTTGATCTCACATACCAATCCCTACCATCAAGATTTCTCCAAATTTAATGTTCCTACTCGTAATCACTTAAAATGAAAGTTTTTTAAGCCAAAAATATGAAAATTTGCTATTTTTGCTATTTTTATCCCTCCAGCGATTTTCCCTGCAGTGCAGCGTAGGTAATGACGGCGGCCAGACGGCCGGGCGGCAGACAGACATAGATTTTTTTTTTTGCTTTTTAGAATCAGTAGGTCCTAAAACGTTGAGAAATGTCAAAAAAAGTGGGGGTAAGAATTTCACTTTGAGGTCATGAATGTAATACATACTTAGGTCTTTCAGACCGAAGTAATTCCAAAAATATTGTTAAATTAAATAAAATCAATCTTTTTTCAAAATTCCATGAATATTCCAAAAATTAGAATAAAATCAAATATTTAAAGCAAGCGATTGATTTCACATTGATTGGAAACAATCAATAATGACTATACAATCGTGACATAGGATGTTAATTAGAATAGAAATATTTGCCATTCTATGAATTCACACAAAGTATTGTCTAGAAATTTAATGCAACAAATCCCATATAATGTAAAAACATTTCCATAATATGGAGTCTAATGACAGTGGAAAAATTCAACTTAAGTAAAAATAAAATAAGTGATGAAGAAGCTTCAACTTTGAAATCGTCTTCGCCTCAACGGCGTTATCGATAGCGTGTCTGCCCAAGAATTCGAGCCGGGCACTGACGAGGTAGGTTCGAATCCCAACCGAAACACGAAAAATGTGAAGTGGAGTTTTTTTCTGAGAAACTTCAAACCATACCTTTGAATTGAAAATATTCCAATTACTTCTTTACTTACTTAAGTTTAATTGATCTCAAAAATTCAAAAACAAATATTTAAACCTTTTCTAAATCCCAATAATATTCCAAAAGTTCTTAAAAATTCAAACTTTTTTCCAAAATTCTAAAAATATTGCAAAAATTATTACAAAATCAAAAATTGAAATTTTTTTCAAAATTACAAAAATTATAATAAAATCATAAATTCAAAATTTTTCAAAATTCTAAATACATTCCAAAAATTCTTACAAAATCAATAACGAAACTTTTTTCAAAATTCTAAATATATATATGGGCTATTATTTTGAAAACGTACATCGAAAAAAAAACAACTATTTTTTAAAAATCTGAAATTTTGATATTTTGTTGGTATTGACGAAAGGAAAAAAGTAATTTCTGCTTTTATTTTTTGTGTACTCTGAATCGGAGTTATGCGCGGTTGAATTTTGAGGCTTTTTCACGTAGTTTTTGGTAATGGTTGCAATGTTTTGTGAATAGGTGCCACAAATTTCATCCGACTTACGTATATTTTTGCAAGTAAAAAGGAAAATAATTGAATAACTGAAATAAGTAAGTTTAAAATTAATAACTTTTCTCTTTTCCGCTAGGCGGCGCGTAAAACCTTGGTTTACTTCAAAGCTCATATCTCAAAAAGTAGGCTTTTTTTTTTTTTGTTTTTCACAAATTTTAAAGTAAACATATGCAGCTATAAAATTGAGAAATAAAAAGTCAGCAATTCAATATGGATTTTTTCTTACGATTTTTTAAAGTTTGGTATATGAAAAATTCACATGTGTTTTTTTATTAAGTTAATAATCCTGTACTAAATGTGGATCTAATAAATTAAACATTTCATATTTTAACACCTGCAATAAATTTGAACCATTTTTTGTGTATTTCTGATTGAGAAACAGGTTTTTATTCAGAATAAGAATTGGAGATCCCAATGATCGAAGATTTTGTTATAATTTCAACATCACCAACACTAACATTAGAAAAAAACATTAAAAAAATATTTTTCCTATAAACATTATAATTTAATCAATATTATATTATATTATAAATACATTAAAAAATTAATTTATATATTTTTTTTTGCCTTTAAATTGAAATATTTATGATCATCAGAAAAAGAAAACATTTTGGCAATTATTTTATCGGGTGTAGTGTTATCCGGTAAAAAACAGTGGAATCCTTGAGTTTTTTGTTTTCTTCCAAGAACATTTCGTAGATATCGGTGAGGGTCCATAACACCAACCGCTTTGATTTCTTAATTTTTGTCGATCCTTCTGTAATAGTAAGGACAGGCATTGTTCTACTAATTTCCTCTGATAAGAAGTATGTTTGAATTTGTTTTACTATATTTTGTGACAAACTGTGCACTTGTTTGCCTTGAGGCCAACTGTAAGGACCTACTGTTTCCAACAGATCCATGGCGAATTCTACCAGTCGTCTTGATGCATTAAATTCATCCTGGATACGTTGATTTGACCAAAATTTACGTGGTAGAGTTGTCAACAAAAACACTTGTTTTGGTTTACAGCTGGCATCTTTAAACTCTTTTTTAAGGTTCATAAGCCATGATGTATATTCACATTCCTCGTTTGGTGATAACACTTTAACTGAATCTACTTGAAATATTCTTTCACTTATTGCCGATGTGACACTTGCAATTTTTTTATAACTTCCTGTTGTAATATGATTTTGTTTGATAGGAGATTCGGCTAACCTTCCAAGAACATTGTTAATATCTTCTAAAATGTCATTAAGTAGTTCAGGAACTGGTGGAGATATAGTATCAACCGAAACAGGTGATGGATCTAAAGATGCTGGAGGTATTTGAATATTTTCGTTCGTTGGAACATTTTCAACATCCTGATTTATAGAAATAATTTCACTATCGATAGTTTCCGAACATGAAAGCTGCTGTATAGAAAATAATAGTTGCATATGAATTTTTATTCATTTTAATAAAATAATTAAATTTACCTTATTTTTATAAGATTATTTTAAGTGCGACATGTTTCACATATAAACTGGTCATCACGCCAAGTAAAATTTAGGGTCACAGCTTTTTGAATAACAGCTGGTGTGACCAGTTTCACATTTTTTGATGTCCGCTGATGATTTTTGAGATCGTACAAGTTACAGCACAATTTGAAAGGCATTTCTATTATTATCTTTTCTAAACGTTATGTCTTCTAAATATTTTGGAATATAATTGATTATAAGGCAATCCAATCAATATATATATACCCTTGAAATAGTTTTGACATAGGTAGAATCAGGTAAAATTAGGTAGGTAATATATTTTGATTGGATGCAAGTATAATTTGGTCGAAAGCCGTTTGTGTGCGTCATTAGAAATTTTAAATGTTAAAATTATGAGCCTCCAATGAGATTTTAATTAGTAAAAAGGGGCTGAATAGACATTTTTTAAAATGAATATACATTTTACACACCCTTTTAATAATTTAAATTCCTTTATTTTACCACTTAACTTAAATTAATTTTTAATAAGTTTTTAACCATTTAACCGCACAGAAAATGGTTCAAATTTATTGCAGGTGTTAAAATATGAAATGTTTAATTTATTAGATCCACATTTAGTACAGGATTATTAACTTAATAAAAAAACACATGTGAATTTTTCATATACCAAACTTTAAAAAATCGTAAGAAAAAATCCATATTGAATTGCTGACTTTTTATTTCTCAATTTTATAGCTGCATATGTTTACTTTAAAATTTGTGAAAAACAAAAAAAAAAAAAGCCTACTTTTTGAGATATGAGCTTTGAAGTAAACCAAGCTTTTACGCGCCGCCTAGCGGAAAAGAGAAAAGTTATTAATTTTAAACTTACTTATTTCAATTATTCAATTATTTTCCTTTTTACTTGCAAAAATATACGTAAGTCGGATGAAATTTGTGGCACCTATTCACAAAACATAGCCACCATTACCAAAAACTACGTGAAAAATCCTCAAAATTCAACCGCGCATAACTCCGATTCAGAGTACACAAAAAATAAAAGCAGAAATTACTTTTTTCCTTTTATCAATGCCAACAATATATCAAAATTTCAGATTTTTTAAAAATCAAAAATTTAAAAATCAACAAAAAAATGTACGTTTTCAAAATAATAGCCCATATATATAAAATTCAAAAATTCTATTTTTTTCAAAAATCTAAAAATATGGCAAAAATTATAACAAAATGAAATATTGAAGCTTTTTTCAAAATTCCAAAACTATTCCAAAAATTAGAATAAAATCAAAAATTTAAATTCCTATATGCAAAAAATTCTTAAAAATTCAAACTTTTTCCAAAATTCTAAAATTATTGCAAAAATTATTACAAAATCGAAAATTGAAAATTTTTTCAAAATTCCAAAAATTATAATAAAATCAAAAATAAATTTTTTTTCAAAATTCTAGAAATATTCCAAAAATTCTTACAAAATCAAAAATTAAAACTTTTTCCAAAATTCTAAAAATATTGCAAAAATTATTACAAAATCAAAAATACAAACTTTTTTCAAAATTCCAAAAGTATTTTAAAAACTATAACAAATTCAAAAATTTCCATGTCCAACTTCATTTTCAATTACATTTCGTCATAAAAACAGCTACATTTTTTTTCCAAAAAAATGGCGAAAAAAATAAATGAAATCATTTTTGACACACTTGATATTATGTTTTTGACAAACTTAATAATAAATTTTCATGTCATACAAACTATTAACTTTATTTTTTTCTAAAAAAATTAAATAAAAATCTTTATTTTGACGCACTTTACAACATTTTTTTGACAAACTTATAATGCAATAATCTAGTTTTTGATCTCACATACCAATCCCGACCATCAAGATTTCTCCAAATTCAATGTTCCTACTCGTAATCACTTAAAATGAACGTTTTTTAAGCCAAAAATATGAAAATTTGCTATTTTTGACACACTTAATGATTTTTTTGACACACTTCCGGTACAGTTATCGAGCACAGCGTCCTTTCAGACCTGTACCTTGAGTAAACCTATTTTTAGAAAAAAAAATTTTGAAATCCCTTCAGCGGTTTTCCCTGCAGCGTAGGTAATGACGGACGGCCGGCCGAAAGACAGACATTCATTTTTTTTTTGCTTTTTTAGAATCAGTAGGTCCTAAAACATCGAGAAATGCCAAAAAAAGTGGGGGTAAGAATTTCACTTTTGGCTCATGAATATAACATAATACTTAGGTCTTTCAGACCGAAGTAATATATTAAAATTTATATTGATGATATACATATTTGACAAAACATTTAAAAAAAAATTTGTTTAAGCTTAACATACGGCACAAAATTTTTCCAATCACATAATTTAAAATACACAGAAAAATTTAAATTTTTACTTCACCACAATTTTAAATTATGTGAAGTAATGCAATCTATCGAGAAAAAAATTCTTACATTCCCCAAATTTTGTTTTTTCTTTTGTTTTGGACCATTCTCTATCTTAATGGCCATTAAAAAATTTGGTGTACGTCTGTGTGTGGGTGCGTGGGTGGTTCACCTTTCTGCATATGATCTTGATGAAACTTTGGTAAATGATTCAGGTTCACTTGAAAATGAAAGATCTGGATTCATTTCAAATTTGGACAAAACGGAGGGGGTCTCCCGAACAGCTCTAAGTTTAAACCTTCAATAACTTCTAATCCAGGGTTATAATCTTATTGAAACTTAGTATATTAGGTTTTAATACAGTTCCCAATATTTCTGCATACCAACTTCCGGTTTGACACTTCCGGTTAAAAAGTTTTTTTTTTCAGGTGTTTAACATGTCACCTAACTTAGCCCCGCCATTTTGGAAAAAATTTAAAACAAAGATTGTGCTGTATTGTGTTACAGTTGTGCTGGATGTGCTACTCAGACATAATCCCATATCACCAATGAAAAAAAGTCGGCACGCTGAAACAGTTTTTCGAGCAGAAGTTAGACCCACCATTTTGAAAAAACTGAAAAACAAAGGTGGTCCTGTATTGTGATCGAGTTGTGCTGTTTGTGCTATTTAGAAAAAACTTTCACATCCCTAATGGAAAAATTTTACAACGCTAAAATCATTTTTTCGCGTAAAAGTTAGCGCCGCCATTTTGGAAGCAATGAAAAACAAAGTGTGTGCTGTACGATGCTGGAGTTGTGCTACTCAAAAACTAATTCGAACCACCAACAGAATAATTTAAGCACGCTAAAACGATTTTTCGAGTTGAAGTTAGCCCGCCATTTTGAAAAAAAACTAAAAACAAAGGTTGTGCTGTATTGTGCTAGGGTTGTGCTGGTTGTGCTACTCAGAAATACTTCCATATTATCAACAAAAGTTGGCACGCTAAAACGACTTTTCGAGCAGAAGTTAGCCCCACCATTTTGAAAAAATGGAAGACAAAGATTGGGCTATATTGAACTCGAGTTGTGCTGGTTGTACAGATGTAAAAGTAATATTACCCATGGTAAAATTAGCGGTAAAATAGGTAATATTACGTAATATTACTTAGGTTTGGTAAAATTGGTAAGATTGGAATAAAATTTGAATAATCTTTATTAACTAAAAATTAAAGTTTGTGCTTTTTTGTTGACCCCCGTGTAGTTGAAAATTGTATGTACATTGTTATGAGAATATCTCAGCTGATCGATCGATTTGCAGCTGAATACCCATAAAGGTAGATAATTTTTCGTCTCTACGTGTTGCCACAAAGTAGAGTACTTTAGGCAAACATTTATTTTATCTACTGGTGTCGATCGGTGGGTTGGAATGGGTAGTTTTTTCCCTGATATTGACAGCTTCCTGATTATCCGTGTTAATCACCCTCAAAGGTCACTCGTGTAATTTTGTACACCTTTCAATTATACATTGTACGATCAGTAGCAGAACCACAACGCAACAAACCATCATCAATGCTTCGTTGTAAATTTTGCTACGCACGTTCATATTTATATATTCTTTGCGTTTTTGAAGGCAAATATCTTCAGCAATTTGCGATTTATATTTTCCCATGAACGAGAAAGAAACAATACATGAATTAGATTTTGATGTGACGTGTTGCACACCTAATTAATACATTTATCCCAGTATCGGCCGTGGCAAGTATTGTACGCGAAAAGTGACATGTGTAACGCCGTTGACAATTCCCAATTGAAGGAAAAGCGTTAAACCAGGTTCATTTTCTAACCACATGCGATGAATAAAGCTTGATTGCGATCCAATGCGTACAGACTAAATAAAGTAAGTTTCATTGAAAATGCTTGGTTATCTGTCAATTTGCTCTTTGCATTTGAGTCATTGAAATGCATTTCTATTTCTATTCGATGTGTTATACCTAAACATTTTCGAATACTGCAGTGCTTTCAAAAAACGCATAATTTTACATAACAGTGAAGAAAGCAGTTATCGTTGAAGCCAGTGTGTTCAGGATTTGTTGCAGCTGTGAAAATGGCGGGCAGTCTATTTTCTAGATGTCTTGCTAACAGAACAACGGCTGAACATCGTTCATGGATGGGGCATAAAAGAATTTGCCGTTATGTATCTTCCTGTCTATAATAATCTGCGAGTGAGGATATTTACTCTCGATAATAATATATTTGATATTCATTTTATGTTTTTATAAACTAGAAATGATTGTGATAATCATCAATTTTGAATTAAATGAAATTGCAACTATATTTAAATGTTTTGAAAACGTTTTATATTTTACTTATATTACCAATTTTACCAATCTTACCGGTAATTTTACGGTAAAATTACCACAAATATATTTTTCCGGTAAATTTACATCTGTAGCTGGTTGTGCTACTTAGATAGAAATTTCGTAGCCCTATCAGAAAACTTTTACAAAGACAACATCATTTTTTCGAATAGAAGTTAGCCCCTCCATTTTGGAAGAAATAAAAAACAAAATAAGTGCTGTATTGTGTTAAAGTTGTTCTGGTTGTGCTACTCAAAAAAAAATCATACCACCAACGTTAGAATTTTAGCACGCTAAAACCATTTTTCAAATAAAGCTAGCCCCGTCATTTTGCAAAAATCAAAGAAGAAAGGTTGCACTGTGTTGTGCTACAGTTGTGCTGAATGTGCTACTCAAAAAGTAACCCTTATCAATAACGAAAAAAAGTGAAGCAAGCTGAAAACGATTTTTCGAGCAGAAGGATATCTTCGAGCAGAGAACTTTCGAGTAGAAAGTTAAGCAGAAGATAGCCCCACCATTTTGAAAAAAATGAAAAGCAAAGGTTGTTCTGTATTATGCTCTAGTTGTGCTGGATGTGCTACTCAGAAAGCATTGCATATAAGCAATGAATAAAAGTTGGCAGGGGACTGTACCTAAATTACGTAACGCAAAATTTCATGATTTTGGACCCCCACTCTCCCCTATGACACAAATTGTCACATTTTTAAAACTCCCACCCTATATGTCACGTCACAAAATTTTATGAAGACCTTCAAATTGTGAAATTTTTTTTTTTAAATAATATTTTTTACAAGTATTTCTATTAAACCAATTCATTATTAAAATAAAAATAAATTAATTGTTCACAATCTATTTAAATCAAAAAAATTGCAGAAGTCTGTAAATCTTAAAAATAAACTAAAATATCTAAAATATAACTAAAACAATTTAAAAAAATCAGGATAAATCTCCCGTTTTTACACAACTTTTAGGATTTTAGGAACATTTAGGTCCTCTTCGGCTACAGTTTAGTTTCCAGCTACAGTTTCGTTTATGCCTCGTTTATGTCCCTGCGTTATAACATATAAACATTTAAAAAATGGAAAATAGCTACAATTATTCCAATTTTGAAAACTGGTGACAGCACTGATGTAGAAAATTATAGACCAATTGCAACATTGAATTGTTTCAGCAAAATTTTCGAAAGAATTGTTCACAATAAACTGTTTGACTTTACTAATATTAATATTATTAAAAACCAACACGGGTTTTTTAAGAGTAGGTCAACTCTTACTAATATGCTTAGCTATACGGAATATATTTATGAATCGCTTGACTCTGGCGCTGGTGTGGATGTCATATATATGGATTTTTCAAAGGCCTTTGATAAAGTTAACCATAATATTCTCCTTCAAAAATTACATAATTTCGGTCTAAATTTAAAGTTTATCAGGTGGGTTGAATCTTATCTAAAACAAAGATCTCAATTTGTATGCATTAATGACTATGAATCATTTTCTTTCTGTCCTCATTCGGGTGTACCACAAGGTTCAATCTTGGGACCTTTATTGTTTATTTTGTTTGTTAATGATATTTGCTTACGCTTGGATTGCAAAGCACTACTTTTTGCTGATGATTTGAAAATATTTAAATCAATCAAATCCATAGTTGACTGTATAGTGCTTCAAAATAATCTTAATAAAATATATGAGTGGTGCAAAAGTAACGATCTATATCTCAACATTAATAAATGTTTTACCTTTAAGCTTAAGCCTAGATCTTTTCAATTACAATTCATTTATAATATTAACAATTTACCTCTATGTGAAAAACAAAGTATTCGTGGTTTAGGCATTATTATGGATAACAAATTAAAATTTAATATACATATTCATGACATTGTTAACAAAGCTTTCAAAATGCTTGGTTTTGTTATGCGAGTGTGTTCAAATTTTCGCTCGTCTAAAACACTTATTACAATCTTTAATTCAATAGTTCGTTCTTCATTAGAATATATCTCGCCGCTCTGGAATCCAAAATATCAAACTCATATTGATCATATTGAGAGGGTTCAAAGGAAGTTTACTAGATTTCTGAACTTTAAATTAAGCTTCCCATATCAACCATACAAAGATAGATTAAAACGATATAATATATTATCATTGGAACAGAGACGTACTATTGCTGATCAAACAACCCTTTATAAAATTCTTAACCATAGTATTGAATCGGATTTGGCTAGTCTAATTCATTTGAATACCACACCTTGTTATAATACTAGGCATTCGTACACTCTGTATTATAATACTTTTCTAACTAATCTAAGAGTTCATTCGCCGTTGATTAGATTACAGTACAGCCACAACATTAAATTTAATCAAGTCAATTTGTCTTGCTCTAACTTAGTCCAGTTTAAAAGAAACATTTTACAAATTGTTAAATTAAATTAAATTAATTTTATTGTCATACATATATTTTAAATTCTAATATTATTTATTTTATCTTGTGTTAAACATTCTTGGTTTATTACATTAACATTATCTTTTTATAAACTAAATTTAAACTTTTTATTGTAATTTTTTATATTAATTTTTAATATTGTCTTTAATTTGTATTACTTCTATACTAGTATGTTATTAGATATATTTCCGTTTGCTAGTATTTAAATTGAAATAAATAAATAAATAAATAAATAAATAAATAAAAAATAAATAAAACAATAATAAAAAATAAGTGTTAAACTATAATATAATATTTCAGAATCCGTCACTTAAATAATGGTTGGCATATGGTTTTATTGATTGATATTTTTAATCAAACTAAAAAAATAGTTGGACGTAACATGACATCGTTTGACTCCCTCCCTCCTCCCCCCTATTCGTTACAAATTGTCACAAAATTATTACACCCCCTCCCCTTAATGCGTTACGTAATTTAGGTACAGCCCCAGACTAAACCAATTTTTCGAGCAGAAGTTAGCCCCATCATTATGAATAAAATAAAAAATAAAGGTTGTGGTGTATTGTGCTTGAGTTGTGCTGATTGTGTAACTCAGACACAAATTTCGTACCACTAACAGAAAATTTTTATCACGATTACATCATTTCTTCGAAAAGAAGCTAGCCCCGCCATTTTTGAAAAAATGAAAAATAAAAGGAGTGCTGTATTGTGTTAAAGTTGTGCTGGGTGTGCTACTCAAAAACAAATTCGTACCACCAACGGAAAAAAATTTAAACACGTGGTGCTCGGACGAAATCAAAATATTCTATTCTCCGTTTTACTCGTCAATCGGTTTGTGCAAACTTTCAAACTGTTGAGATTACTCACTCTCATACTGACAAAATGCAGGGGGATTTTTTCCATACAAATGGAATGCTTTGCCCTAGTCAATAGTATGGGCGGCGTTCAATCCACACAAATTTAAAAAAAGCATTCGTCAACACCTTAAAACGCATGTTTTGTGGACATAGGTCTTAGAAGGTATTTTGAGCTTTAGTTTTATAATCTACTATGTATTTCCAATTTAAAAATTTAAATAATATCATTTACTTACAATGGTTTAAATAAGGTAATTTCAATACAATTTAAACAACAAAAAACTATGGCTCATTTTTAGAGCTACTCAATTTTGTCTATTCTATTACATTTGTTATATTTTTTATAAATCTTTCTTAAAATAATTGTTACAATAAAGTAACCTTTACAAACTCTTAAAAGTAGGTCTTAATAGGTATGTAGGTGTTGTTGTGACACATATTGTAATTTCGATAACACAACACTTTTTATTAAAAAAATCTTTGGACTCACCCTAAAATTTTTTCTGTGTGCGGCCCTGGAATGTAGCATGTATTGTTTAGTAAGAATACAGTAAATACTTCTTTGTCAAGACAATTTTTTTATTTCCACATATTTTGGTGATTCCCTTGTTACAAAACATGCTGCAAGATAAATTTATGCTATCGGACACCAGATGTCGCTTTTGTTATTAGTACTAATAAATTAATGCTTATGCTGATTCTTACAAGCATAAATGATGCTAGTGTAAAAGTTTTTTCCATTTATATATAATTTCTTTCAAAGCAGTCAGCTCAAAAAAAATTTCGGATCACTACCTCAAACCTTTTCTTTTTTAGTTTTTCAAAGACGACCGCGAGTGTAGCTTCTACTCGAAATATCGTTTTAGCGGGCCAAATCTTTTGCATTGGTAGTATGGAATTTTTTTGAGTAGCACAATCAGCACAACTGCTCGAAAGCTTTCTGCTCAAAAAAGTATGTTAGCGCAACACCTTTTATTCATGGGTGATATGGAATTCTTCCTCAGTAGCACATCCAACGCAACTATGGTACAATACAGCACAACCTTCTATTTTTATTTTTTCTAAAATGGTGGGGCTAACTTCTACTCGAAAAATCGTTTTAGTGTGATTAAATTTTTTCCGTTGATGGTACGAATTTGTTTTTGAGTAGCACACCCAGCACAACTTTAACACAATACAGCACTCCTTTTATTTTTCATTTTTTCAAAAATGGCGGGGATAACTTCTTTTCGAAGAAATAATGTAACCGTGATCAAATTTTTCTGTTAGTGGTACGAAATTTTTGTCTGAGTAGCACAATCAGCACAACTCAAGCACAATCCACCACAACCTTTATTTTTTATTTTATTTAAAATGGCGGGCCTAACTTCTGCTCGAAAAATTGGTTTAGTCTGCCAACTTTTATTCATTGCTTATGTGCAACGCTTTCTGAGTAGCACAACCAGCACAATACAGAACAACCTTCGCTTATCATTTTTTTCAAAATGGTGGGGATTTCGTCTGCTTAACCTTCTGCTCGAAAGTTTTCTTCTCGAAGATTTCTATCTGTTCAAAAAATTGTTTTTAGCTTGCCAACTTTTATTCGTTATTGATAAGGGATTCCTTTTGAGTATCACATTCAGCACAACTGTTGCACAATACAGTACAACCTTATTTTTTTGATTTTTGCAAAATGGCGGGGCCAACTTTTATTTGAAAAATGGTTTTAGCGTGCTAAAATTCTAACGTTGGCGGTACGATATTTTTTTTGAGTAGCACAACCAGAACAACTTTAACACAATACAGCACTTATTTTGTTTTTTATTTTTTCCAAAATGGCGGGGCTAACTTCTATTCGAAAAAATGATGTTGACTTTGTAAAAGTTTTCTGATAGGGTTACGAAATTTCTATCTAAGTAGCACAACTCGAGTACAATACAGCACAATCTTTGCCTTCCATTTTTTTCAAAATGGCGGGGCTAACTTCTGCTCGAAAAGTCGTTTTAGCGTGCCAACTTTTTTTGTTGATAATATGGAACTATTTCTGAGTAGTACAACCAGCACAACCTTTGTTTTTAATTTTTTTCAAAATGGCGGGCTAACTTTAACTCGAAAAATCGTTTTATCGTGTTTAAATTATTCTGTTGGTGGTACGAATTTGTTTTTTAGTGGCACAACTAGCACAACTCCAGCATTTTAGAGCACACCCCATGTTGTTCATTTCTTCCAAAATGGCGGGGCTAGTTTTTACGCGAGAAAATGATTTTAGCGTTGTAAAATTTTTCCATTAGGGATGTGAAAGTTTTTTCTAAATAGCAGAAACAGCACAACTCGGGCACAATACAGGACAACCTTTGGTTTTCAGTTTTTTTCAAAATGGCGGGGTTATTTTCTGATCGAAAAACTGCTTCAGCGTGCCAACTTTTCTTCATTGGTAATATGGCATTCTGTCTGAGTAGCACATCCAGCACAACTGTAGCACAATACAGCACAATCTTTGTTTTGAATTGTTTCCAAAATGGCGGGGCTAAGTTAGGTGACATGGTATTTGTTTTGTATTTTTTTGTTGCTTTTTTTTAAATTAATTCAAATTTCGAAGTCAAGTTGAAATAATAAGTTGCGTCCTGTGGTTTAGATGGGACATTACTTGAGATAATTCTATTATTAATTTTTTTATATGGTTGGTGCAAGCCATTTTTAATGTTCATATTAAAACTTCTTATGTGGTAAACTACTTTAAAATTAATGGGGAAAAACAGTTTTGTAACAAACTTATACTTTTTGTTATAACTGCTAAATTATTTAAAATAGCAGCAATTAAATTAAAACATCCAGCACAAAATCCATCGCCGTTCTACAAAATGACTGAAGTAACTTTTTGAAATTAATGAACGCATGGATGACACCAGAATTACAAGAATGCGGTTATAAATCGACGAAAATTAAATAAGTTGTAAATAAGTTGTCGTCCAAAAATCGAAGGGATGGGATTTTTAAAAAAATATAATAGTAGATAGTACTACTATACTAAATATAATTACTACGAAAAATGTTTCATTCTAAAAATATATTAGCTTAATACGTCAAATTATTCGCATGCAATGTTGTTTAAAAATCCTTTGGTGTAGGTGATAATGAAATTGAAACCTGTATGACATATCATGTTAATGTTTTCTGCTGTACGCAAGATTAGGAACTCAGTCAGTAAATTGTAAGTTTTTCAACATATATCGGAAACCAATATTGTAAACAATAAAAATTATGCAAATTAAATGTAAATTTAGTGTGCGTATTTAGGTGGAAAAAAAATAAAATTACCTTGATTCATGTATGCTAGAATATGTAAGAACAACAGAGGTAATGGAAATATCAAATCAACAGCTACTTTCAAATTTTCAGTTACAGTTACAGGCAACAAATAAATTTAAAATTCAATAACGCAACGACAATGTGCTAGATCAAAACATGTTTGTCTGTTAACAAAGATCAAATGAATAAGAAGCTTGATCGACAGTTAGAAGTTGCCATGACTTGTGTGATGAACCAAAATATATGAAGTGTAATGATCAAAGAAGAACTTAGCTTCAACATCAATCCAGGAGATAAATACTATTTAAAAAGAAATACGTAGAAGCTACTCTTCGCGATGAAGTGAAATTTTTATCAAGAAAAATAAACCAAAAAGTGAGACGCAACTATTGTATTTTATAAACACGAATGTTAAACCAAAAGGTTTATCAGGCTTAAACCAATTGAAATTTAAATAAACAGAAATTGTTTTGATGATGGAAAAACAAAATGTTATAAAAATACCATAACCGTTATAAATTTGTGGTTCAACAAAATGGTTTTTCTGTTTCCCTCAACTGTAATGGTATCCCAAAGAGAATCCGTAAAACAATAACAAAAATCAAAAGCAACATTTTCTTTAATGGAATCACCATATTAAACGGTGATGGTTAATGTGGTATATATTTTTTTTCAATTTTTGTTCTCTCATATACTGAATTGTGTATGAAATAAAATTATCCACAGAATATTATTTCTGCAATTTAATATTACATTAGATTTTTAATACTTTGTTGTACTTATCAAAACAGTAACCACATTTTAGAGAAATTATATTTTGCTTTGTCGCTAAGTAGAACACAAGACAACATTTATTATTTATCAAGTGCAACCGAATTTATTTTGTTATGCTGCAATCTGCAAATGTGCTTATCAGGTACCACAATAGGATTCGAATATTAATATAAACGATAAACCTTAAATTTTCTAATAATGTTTGACAAAAACACTCAAAAAACGTATAAACTTTTATTTTATAAAAATAAACCAAAATATATCCACCGTCAAATTGTGTTAAACTTTTGAAATTTTTGTAACTCTATGTCCCACTGTGCTACACATTATTTTTATTTGATATGGTTTTTGAATATTGTAGTTTTTGTTGTTATTTTATTTAAGTTTTAGATGAAAATATATATTGTGAGGCTGGTAATATAACAATAAATCGATGTGTTTTTGGAGTTAGGAAGCTTTAAAAGTCAATTGAATAATAAATTTCTATTACATCTATTTTGGGATTACCATAAGTTTTTATTTAGAATTTTAATGTTTTTTTGGGGAAACTTTCGATAAATAATGTTGAGGTTTACTAGAATGTTATTGTTACTGAAATTATGTAGCATAACATAATTTTTTGGAAAAATTAAATACAGTGTGATATTTAAAATATTGTGTGCGGCACATCTATTAATCTTGTATCATATAAATTTATTTTCTGCAGACTCTGAATTAATCGAACCCCAAAAACCTTGTTTGCTGGAATAATTGTTTCTAATTAGATAACATTTACAAAGATTACATTTGACTTGGTCTGTTTTCTAGGAACGTGACATAGTACAAGGCATAAACAGTACACTATTCGGTCCTGCGCGAATTAGATTCTACTCTAATAATATTAATAAAAAACAATTAAAATGTTTTTATTAATTATAAAATTTTTATTTTATTTAATTTTATAAAAGAGAAAATAATACTTCAAGAGCCACAATAAATCTAAAATCTTATTTCTAAAATATATTCTTTAATAACACTGTGCGACAGCCAAAATCCGCTGGTGTTCTGGCTACCGTTATATCGGTAAAAAAAAGTGTCCCGTATACTATACTGAAAAAGTATGGAAAAAATTAAAAAAATAAAATTAAATAAATAAGAAATACAAAAAAAATAAAATAAATAAATAAATGAAATAAAAATAATAAAGTAAAATAAAAAAATAATATAAATAATAAAACAAAAATATAATAAAAATATAAAAAAATAAAATACAAAAATTTAACAAATAAATAAAATAAATAATAAATATATAATAAATAAATAATGCATAAATAATAACAAAAATAATAAATAATAAATAAACAATAAAAAATAATAATAAATAATAAATAATAATAACAAATAATGAATAATAAATAATAATAATAAATAATCATAATAATAGTAATAAATAATAATAAATAATAGTAATAAATAATAATAATAATAAATAGTAATAATCATA
Organism: Diogma glabrata; assembly: GCA_963693315.1. Lineage (NCBI taxonomy): Eukaryota > Metazoa > Arthropoda > Insecta > Diptera > Cylindrotomidae > Diogma > Diogma glabrata. The sequence continues at coordinate 265,294,583 of OY856188.1, forward strand.
AACAATAATAACAAAAATTCCCATATAATGTAAAAGCATTTCCATAATATGGAGTCTAATGACAGTGGAAAAATTCAACTTAAGTAAAAAATAATTAAGTGATGAAGAAGTTTCAACTTTGAAATTGTCATCGCCTCAACGGCGTAATCGATAGCGTGTCTGTCCAAGGATTCGAGTCGGGTACTGACGAGGATAGGTTCGAATCCCATCCGAAACACGTAAAATGTGAATTGTAGTTTTTTCTGAGAAACTTCAAACCATACCTTTGAATTGAAAATATTCCAATTACTTCTTTACTTACTTGAGTTTGTTTCAGTAAAATAGGACTAGTTGTTCTCGAGTTATGTCCCCAAAACGTGACTATTTCCCCTACATGATACATCTTAACTTCAAATCGATATATCTCGATTCCTAGACGTGACCCAGTGAAACGATAATTCATCACGATAAAAAATAATTTTGTTTGTTTGAATCTCAAAACAATTTATCTTTAGTAACTTAAATAATAATATGAGATATGCATTATGTGCATTTGGATAAGAAAAATTTGGTTTATTTTATTATATTTGGAACTTAATAAATTTATAAGAATTTAATGTTTACAGTTTGTGAAAAATATTATCTTTTGTTATATAATTATTTTCTGGAATTCAAATATTAAAATTTTGAAATTGAAATATGTCTGAGAATCTTGTTTTTTCATTATGGGAAAACTTATTAATAAAATTACTGATAATGAAACATGCATTATGGTATAACTAATATAACTAACATAACTAACTAGGGTTATTTCATATGACATTGACAGATGCATATGACAGAAATACAAATGACATAATAATTGTTGTTATGTTGCAGTCTGCGGATGTAACTCGCGCAGACTTGGAAGTGAGTTTTGAAAGGTTTTAATAGCCTGCAACCAGTACTAATGATCCGATCGGCAAAGCCATGCCTAGCCCATTTTTCATTCAACAATACTGCAAATGTCTCTAGCAAAGGAGATAAGGAGATAACTTGTAATGAAGAGCTTCTTCGTTGGCTAACCAACGAAGTGGCATAGCAGGCCGCGTACCTAGCGAGATTGTTTTAATAGCCCCAAGCTAGCTCTAGTCCGTGGGGACGATTTGACATTTACCTGTGGCTCCAGTTCAAATAACGGTATTGTACGCACATCTCATAAAAACGGAATAGACGAAAAAGGAAGTGAACATGAGTAGACTCTGGCGACCCCCGTAGACGAAAAGAACCGCGATCATCACGTTCAATCCCATATTTGATCATACATTCACACGCTCACAAGCCTCATACACTTACATACTCGCACACATCCACCCAAGCACATCCATATAGCTTCATACACACACACACACACACCCACACACACTTGAAGACATACATCCATATACGTACATTCAGGCCCATATGGCTAAAATTAATTAATTAATGAGGAGCACCATCGGTGTCGGTTTGTAGTTGTCAATCTTGGTGAGTGACTTACGTTAATCCAAAAGAAAACAAACAAAGGTTGATAATTAGTTTAATCGGAGTCTTAACCTTTTATCCAATTCGGTGAAGTTGAACAGAGACTTTGGTTTTAGCATAAATGTTTTGAGTTTGATATTTTATTTCCTTGATAACGGATTTCGGTTGCTTCCTGTGACCAAGATAAGGCTTGTGATATTACAGCTGCCATTAATTATATAAGGTTGAATTCTGTGTATAGTCAAAATATAGTCAGACTTGTAGAATTTTATAATAAACCACAGAGTTTTATAATGCACCATATACGTGGCTAATATCACACTAATTATTAACACGATACGATCAAGTTTTCGATTAAGTTTCCCTTGTTGAAGTAATGTTTTTTTATTAAAAAAAAAGTTTTAATTAAATTTCGTTCACACGTCTCTACACCCGCATACAAGCATACACACACACACCTACACACGCCATCACACCTACATGTATAACAAGGAAACGAACTCACCCCATGATGTAAGCAGGTCCCAATCTTCCTCCTCTTCGTTTTTAGCCTATCATCGTTCCCAGGCACATCCTCGGTTAAATATATAGGTTAGTTACCTAGGTAACCTGGACGTTGTATAGATTCCAAAATATGTACGATTGACAAATATAGATTTATAGTTGAGTGGCGAAAATTTGTAAAATTGTTGAATCTCACATAAGCGACTTGAATGATATATATTTTCATGTATATGTACCAACGATAAATACTGATTCAATGTGATATAAGTCAGTTGCGAAAGCATATAAAATTGTTGAATCCTATATAAGTGACTTAGTTGATGAGTGGTTCCAGGAATATATATATAATTGATACACATGGGTGAAATGTTGTGCAGTTTAATAGAGAAGATATATAAAAAAACGTTGAAGTCCAGGTACGTGAATTAAATGGTAAAATGAAACCAGCAGGAGCTGATCCACTGTTGAATAATTAATTGCCAAAAAAAGTTATAAAATTGGTGAATCACATATAGGATAATTAAATGATGTAATAAACCCAGCAGGAGCTGATCAAATGTGGTATAGTTAGCTGCGAACATATATCCAATTGCTGAATCGCATATAAGTGAATTGAATGTCGTATGGTTGCTAGACTATATATAAATATACTTGATAGGCTTAGTTGCGAAGAGATATATATACATATATATAGATCTAGATATATACAATTGTTGAATTCCAGACAAGCTTGTGGTTCTCTTTGTTTCTGTACCAGATACAAGTACCCATTAACACTGTAAACATCCGATTGAGAAAAAACCACACTCGAGTTATTTTCCTCATATAAAAAAAACGTGCATAAGATAAATATATTTTTCGCTGCAGTTTTGCAAAGAACACCAAGTAATTCTCAATCAGGAAACCAGTAATATTTATTTTACAAAGAAAACCATGAGCATTACAGTTAAAAAAGAACAGTCACTAACATTATCATTAATTAATTCACTAATTATGCATTTCTATCACTAATTAGAATAGGAACAGTTATTCTTTTATTTCTTTTTTTTTATGACCGTGATACAACAAGTAAAACGTCATATAATCCATATAAAACCATTAACATTATTATTATAATTATTATTTAATAAGACATCACAATTTATAAAGTAAACTTACGTGTTTGACATTATTATTAAAGAGTCTTATGTTTTGCATAATTCCTTGGCATCAAATTCAGTTAATTTATATCACTTCCTCAAAATCTTAATTAATTTTGGTTATTATAAAGTAACAGTTTCCCCTTACGGGTATTACAGAATTGTAGTATCAAGTTCTTCTCATCGACCTTATACACACATGCACCACACAGGACAGCACGAATAGCGGTAAATTTTTACTAATGACACAAAAAAAAATAATTTGACTATATATTCACGGAAATTAATAAGTTAACAGTAAAATAACTAATCACAAAGTAACAATGGTTAAATCTAATGCACTATTACGGGATTTTTCGTTTTTTTTAGTGTAAAATGCGGGTCACTATTTTTATACTTTTAATTTCTAACTTCCCACATAAACACATAGAATTCCTTTTTATTTTTGTTTAATAAATGATGTTGGTGGCATTTAAAAATTTTGTGAGTTTGTTCTTTGATTTTATTTAGAACCAAACATGAATTTATTAGCGCTAAATTCTTTTCTCCATTTTATTTTATCAAAAAAAAATTCATTTGAACTAACGGGAGATTGCAAGGAAAACACCGAAATTGCCACACAACCAGCAAACGTCAAAAATAAAAATCCAATCCAATCAGACTCATACAGACTAAGAGAGGAAGAGCCATCTCCCGGCATCTATTTATATCATTACCAACGACCGCTTGCATCAACAACAAAACGATAAAAACGATAAGTTTGTCTCTCGGGTATTCTCCTTCGTTCAATTTTTGTTCCCACTAAAAGAGTCTACCCTATTAACTTGTACTAAAATTGGAAAAGAATTACAAAAAAAATATTGAGTACGAAATGAGTGCAGGAAATTATACTTTATAAAATGAAGCAAAATCAACTCCAAAATTTCATGACACTACAATAAACGAGACGTAATCCATTGATTGATAATTCTTATCTTTTTGTGAAAAAGAGCGAATTCAACTTAAAGAAATTGCACAACCGCTTCATGACAAATTCAAACAGAAACCACTACAATAGACGTCTACGAATAATAAATTAAGGCAAAAAAAAAACGACAATAACCACAAAAGTTGCTGTCCATGTAAATTCAATATGTGTGGGAAAGCGGAACGGGTCCAAAACACGAAGATTGAATACTAGTCTTATAACAATTACGAAAATTGACTAATGCATTCTAGGATAACGCCGATGTTTTGCCTATGAGCATCTGTGATCAAACTACTTCCCCTATCTGGGATCTAGCCCCGTCATACCGTAAACGTTGTGGTCTGTAAGAAGAAAAACGTATTGATTGCGTTTAACTAGAATGCAGGAACCACTTCCATTTCAATTTTCATTTTCTTTTTCAATACAGGAACCACTTCCAACAAAAGTTTGTAGTTCTAAGGGTTAAGCCTAAGTACCCGTTCATATCCAGACAATGCCTTTCTCTTCGTTTGCGAAATTCTAGCACAAAAGAAGCGGTCGTTTCTTACGTAGATAAAGTCTCACTATTAGTACCAGGTGTTTAAAATTATATATATTAGTCACAGAGAGAATCTTTAACCGAGTTTAGCTGCGTGGAGAAACCATTCTCAACCAATTTAAGCAGCTTATGTTATCCTGAACCTCATTCTTCTTATATACTTTCAAAGTGATTATCCAAAATGGAAGTTGCCGTCACTTTTACGTTCCAGCCTTGGTCAAGCTGCGAAACTGACTCCGTCAATTTTACGTAGCTTGGTCAAGCATTCCTAATTAATAAGAATGATGGTAGACCTGATATCATTATTTGTAGGCTCAAGCTTAGTTATCGTCCAGTTACGAATAAGAAGCCCAGGATTGCTGTATTTTGGCTTTTCTAGTATCTTACCTGGATCATTGCGATCTCTGCCTTTTGGCAGCAATATTCAAAGTAGGGTCCCTGGGCCCAGATTTGTAATTATTCTTGCACAATCGATGGTGGGCAAATCCCGAGATGGTTTATTCGAATGCGGAAATGGCCTATACTGGTTTAACAACAATTCAGACTTAGCTTCTGAATTTATACGACAGCTTGGTAAGCTTGGCAGATATAGAGAGATTCGTCTAAGAAGCGCAAGTATCCCAATTAATAGTGCTGCTTCACCTTGGTCCATCTAATTTGCTAATCATTCTGGATGGCATGCTGTCAATCTGTATCATTAGTTGGCAATCTTGAAAAAAAAAGACGTAGACAAGGAGGCGATTAGCATTATTAAGTATTGCTCTATTATACCAAATATGTGTGGCTTTTTCATTTCTGGTAGCTATTAAGCTGTATATGGTAATTGGTATCTGGTTTCTGGTATCTGATATGTAGAATCTGGTATCTGGTTTCTGGTATCTGGCATCTGGTACCTGGTAACTGGTTTATAGTATCTGGTATCTGGTATCTGTTATCTAGTATCTGGAATCTAGCAGCTAGTATCTGGTATCTGGTATCTGGTATCTGGTATCTGGTATCTGGTATCTGGTATCTGGTATCTGGTATCTGGTATCTGGTATCTGGTATCTGGTATCTGGTATCCGGCATCTGGTATCTGGTATCAGGTATCTGGTATCTGGTATCTGGTATCTGGTATCTGGTATCTGGTATCTGGTATCTGGTATCTGGTATCTGGTATCTGGTATCTGGTATCTGGTATCTGGTATCTGGTATCTGGTATCAGGTATCCGGTATCTGGTATCCGGTATCTGGTATCTGGTATTTGATATCTGGTATCTGGTTTCTGGTATCTGGTATCTGGTATCTGGTATTTGGTATCTGGTATCTGGTATCTGGTATCTGGTTTCTGGTATCTGGTATCTGGTATCTGGTTTCTAGTATCTTGTGGCTTGTATCTGGTATCTGGCATCTGTTATCTAGTGTCTGGCATCTGGTATCTGGTATCTGATATCTTGTATGTAGTGTCTGGTATCTGGTAGCTGGTTAGAATTTGGTAGCTAGTATCTGGTACATGGTAGCTACAATATGGTATTTGGTATCTGGTTTTAAGTTCTTAGTATCTGGGATTTGGGATCTGGAATTTGGTATCTGGTATCCGGTATCTGGTTTCTGGTATCTGGTATCTGATATCTAGTATCTGGTAACTGCAATCTGATATCTGGTATTTGGGAAGTGGTATATGGTATCTGGTATCTGGTTTCTAGTATCTTGTATCTGGTATCTAGTATCTGGTATCTGGTATCTGGTATCTGGTATCTGGTATCTGGTATCTGGTATTTGGTATCTGGTATCTGGTATCTGGTTTCTAGTATCTAGTATCTGGCATCTGGTATCGTGTATCTGATATCTGGTGTCTGGTGACTGCTATCTGGTATCTGGAATCTGGTATCTGGTATCTGGTATCTAGTATCTGGTTTCCGCTGGTACCTGGTATCTACTATCTGGTATTTGGTATTTGGTTTTTAGTACTTAGTATCTGGTATCTGGGATCTGGTATCGGGTATCTGACTTCTAGTATCTGGTATCTGGTACTTGGTATCTGGTATCTGGTAACTTTTCTCTGGTATCTGGTATCTGGTATCTGGTGTCTGGTATCTGGTGTATGGTATCTGGTATCTAGTATCTGGTAACTGCAATCTGGTATCTGATATCTGGTTTCTGGTATCTGGTACCTGGTATCTGGTTGTTGGTATCTGGTACCTGGTATCTATTATCTGGTATTTGGTATCTGGTTTTTGATATTTGGTTTCTGGTTGCTGGTTTCTGGATTTTGTATCTGTTAGTTGATGTCTGATTTCTTTTATCTTTTATGTGGTGGTTGGTATCTGGTGTGTTATATGCGAGGTTTTGTTGACAATAGTATCTGTTTTCTTTTATCTGGCATCTGACTAGCCATTTTTTTGAGTGCACATTTTTAAATACTTTTCATGACCTTCTTAACAGGTTCTGGGCCCGCACAATGTTTTAATTAAAAGAAGTTATTTTTATGTTTCCTTGCAACCATTTTTAATCCTTTCAAATAAATAAAACCATTTTAATTTGATATGACTACTGTTTTATAGTGTGGAAAACCAGGGTTCATGTTAATCTCAACTTAAGTAAGGATTCTGAAAAATTTCATAGTATTCATTTTTTTCTAATACTTCGCAATAACTGTGGTCATTTGAGTGAATCTTTATGTTCCTATATAGCCACAAACCTTTAGCTTGACATTTTATCTACAGATTTCTACTTAAAGATTTAACCATACGAGGCATTTAGATACTTCAACAATTTTTTATCATTGTGCTGTAAAGATTAATCCAGATTAAATTTAAATGCCTTTAATAAATTTCAATTCAATTTATAGACAAATTGAACCTTGAAACAAAATCATCTTTGCCCCTCCACATTGATTGATATTGTCTGAAAGATTTGTAAATAAAGTAAAAAAGGTAGCATTGTAAAAAAAATTATATATATAAATTAATAATTGAATTGTAAATAAAAGGAACCAAATGTATATATGTATACTAAAATGAAAATAAATAAGATTTACGATATATAGTTTGTTGGGTATAACAGTATTTTGTTTTTATTTGATTGTTTTTCATCTCTCCTCTGAAGACTTTTGTTTTTTGAGTTTCCTTTGTCTTATCTAATTTCTTTTAGTTTTTTGTTATCTTTTTTTTTTGCTTACGAAACATCCGATTGTCTTGTTTGGAAAATCTTTTTAAATTATTATTACATTTTTTGCTTTTTTTTTATTTGATTTATTACATTTTGTGAAATTTTCTTTGAGATGTATTTTAGTAAGAGCTTTGTTTTGGAAAATATTGAGTGCTGGATATGTAATTAACTGTCTTACACAACAAAAAGATTTCTATCTAGAATGGTCAACTTCTAGTAATAGAATTTGAAATTATGTGAAAAACAATTTTGTATTTTACTGTGTTATGGTTCTAAATATAAGAAAAAAGATATGAAATTAAATATTTTAAGATAGATCAAGAGACGATATTGGTATGCTCTTTGATATAAGAAGGATAATCAAACTCGTATCGATTTTTCACACAAACAAATAACTTGCATTAAGGTTATGCGTCATGAGTTTGAATATTTCCGACGTCGAAAGATTGATGTTGATAGCGGCCCTATGGATCATTTGGTTTTATTCTATCCATCAAGTATGAGTATTTATTCAATGACTGAAAGTTGACCACCGTAGTATGTGCTCTTAAATTATTGAAAGAATTATAGGATAAATTATAGAAAATTACCTCTACAAGATGACCATCTACAACTTGTATATTCACCATAGTAAATCGACGAAAAAAGGTTCAAGTTTAATATTTCAATCTGCCAAGCTCTTTAAATAATCTCTGACATAATCAAGCGTATATAAACTGCATCATGTCTACCTTTTATTTTAATACAGCCTAGATTAAATATGATAGATCTTGATCGATCCACCTATATAAATAGTTTAATTTTTTAATCAGCCCACTCATGCACCTCGGGTGCTGAAAATCTTTATAGTATTTTATCATTTAAAATTGTTTGTGCTTTTGCTTCTTACTAATTTTACTTATCCTTACAGCCATTTGGCATTTCGCTGATGTAAACCCATTTTTAACGTAAAAATGCAACCCTTTTGACTTTTACTTCGGTCTGAAAGACCTAAATATAAAATTCATGAGCCAAAAGTAAAATTCTTGCCCCCACTTTTTTGGCATTTCTCGACGTTTTAGGACCTACTGATTCTAAAAAAGCAAAAAACATTTATAAATAATGTAAAAAAAATGTCTGCCGGCCGGCCGACATTACCTACGAAATCTAGAAAACCACTGGAGGGATTTCAAACATTGTTTTTTCTAAAAATAGGTATAATCAAAGGACAAGTCTGAAAGGACGCTGTGCTCGATAACTGTACCGGAAAAGTGTCACAAAAATCATTTTCATATTTTTGGCTTGAAAAACGTTCATTTGGGATTGGTATGTGAAATCAAAAACTAGATTGTTGTATTAGTTTGTCAAAAAAATGTTATTTTTTTAGCCAATTTTTTGAAAAAATTTTTTTTGCTGATTTTATGACGTAAATGTAATTGAACATGAAATTGGTCATTGAAATTTTTGAATTTGTTATAGTTTTTGAAATATTTTTGGAATTTGAAAAAAGTTCGTATTTTTGATTTTGTAAGAATTTTTGGAATATTTTTAGAATTTTGAAAAAAGTTTGATTCTGTAATCAGTTTTACAATATTTTGATTTTGTAATAATTTTTGCAATATTTTTTGAATTTTGGAAAAAGTTTTAATTTTTGATATTGTTATTTTGCAATATTTTTAGAATTTTGAAAAAAAAAATAGAATTTTTTATATATGTATTTAGAATTTTGAAAAAAGTTTCAATTTTTGATTTTGTAAGAGTTTTTGGAATATTTTTAGAATTTTGAAAAATTTAAAATTTTTGATTTTATTATAATTTTTGGAATAATCTTAGAATTTTGGAAAAAGTTTGAATTTTTGATTTTGTTATAATTTTTGCAATAGTTTTACAATTTTTGAAAAAAGTTTTAATCTTTGATATTGTAATAATTTTTGGAATATTTTATAATTTTGAAAAAAGTATGATTTCATTTAATTTTTACAATATTTTTGGAATTTTGAAAGAAATGCGATTTTGTGATTTTATAATATTTTCTCGAAACGCTAAATGGAAGGTTTTTAAGTACTTTTGAGGTTGGTTGGTTTGAGGGAGGTTTTCGAGTACTAATTATGTTAATTTATATGATCTGTTATAATTTTTTTTTATGCTAAAGGAATTGAACTCGTTGTTTACCCTGATGAGGTTCGAGTTTGAATCCCAACCGAAACACGTTTCTGAGATATTTCCAACCATACCTTTGAATTTGAAAAATTCAAATTAATTTCTTAGTTACTTGAGTTTAATTGATGAAATTCCGCCAAATGTTGGCACATATGAAAGCGCGCATATATGACAATAATTGACCAAGTGTCGATCATTGATTTTCGCATTGATTGAAAACAATCAATAATGACTATACACTCGTAACTTATATATATTACACATTCTATGAGTTCACACAAAAGTATTGTCAAGAAAAATTCAATGCAAAAAAATCTTCATTCAAAATGAATAAAATGTCCATAAAAAATTATGTTTAACTGACGATTGAGAAATTCAACTTAAGTAAGATAACTGATGATGAAGTTTCAACTTAGAAATATCATCGCCTTCGTGACGTGTCTGTCAAAGGAATTGAACACGTTGTTGGCACTGATGAGGTTCGAGTTCGAATCCCAACTGAAACACGTTAAAGGGAAAAACAGAGTTTTTTTCTGAGATATTTCCAACCATACCTTTGAATTGGAAAAATTCAAATTAATTCCTTAGTTACTTGAGTTTAATTGCTAAAATTCCGCCAAATGTTGGCAAATATGAAAACGCGCATATATGAAAATAATTTGCTAAGTGTCGGTCATTGATTTTCGCATTGATTGGAAACAATCAATAATGACTATACACTCGTGACTTAGAATGTTGACTATAGTAGAAATATTACACATTCTATGAATTTACACAATAGTACTGTCAAGAAAACCATACCTTTCCAACCATACCTTTGAATTGGAAAAATTCAAATTAATTCCTTAGTTGCTTGAGTTTAATTGCTCACAAAATCTTGTATATCAAAATCCTTAACCCAGACCAAGTCTTGATATCTCAGAGCCTTGAGATTTCAGCCCCTCCATATTTTTGGGTCGTTTTTTGTATTTATTATTTGTAGCTAATACATGTTTACTGTTCATAAGCAATTCTGTTTATTCTATGTGTTGTTAATTCTGTACATATAAAAACTGGTCAACGGCAATAAAACACCAGAAACTAACAAAAAATATGTAAAAACATTTTTGGGTAATAAACAAATTCGAACACAATTATTTTGTTAATTTTGTCACTAAATTTAAATTTATTTCATTTAAATGTTTGGCTTTTAAATTTTACATAAAATAAAAAAAGAATAAATAATGCATAAATTTTTGTAAATGAAACAAAATTACCTTACAGACACAAAAAAGTTTATGTTTTTTGGAATAAAAATGAAATTTGTGTGGAATGATTTAGAATTTACAAACAGTTTTTGTAAGGTGCTCAAGGATTTTACATTCCTGTTTCCAGAAGTGTATGACGTAAAGCTTTATTCTTTTTTGAAATGCGAAAAATATAAATTAATTGACTGTATAGTATTGGCTACTATTTGTGTCTAGCGCTCTTGGGCAACCTCTCTTACACTTTTAAATATACTGATTTTATTTTTTAACCAAAATTTTCTGCCTGTGCATTTTATGAGCGTAAAACGTTAACATACGACAGGTAAAAACATAAAATATTGATGTTGAAAGAATATTACATATATGTATACATAATCATTCAATACAACAAATATTTAAGAACATCAAACTACAAACGCAAAAATATAAAGCAATTACAAATGGCATGTACAAATTTTTTATTTCTATATTCCTAAACAAATATTTGTCTATCGACAATATTGTTAATTTCAAAAACTTTACATGTTTGCTTAAAAACGGAACGTCTTTGATTTTACGGACTACAGCAGAACTGGAGGTCGATTCTGATCGGTTTTGTCACTTTTATCTGAATATTTTGTCTATACTTGGTCTAATTCTCCAAAATATATTTTTTTAATCTGGCAACATTTTCGTTAAGTTTTCGTTAAATTTGGATTTCTCTACAAGTTTACTCTATTTTTTTGTCAATTTCAAAATATGTTATGACAAAATTTTGTTTATAATATTTTGTCTATAATATCTTACGTTTTGTGTTGAATTTTAAGAAATTTATTTTAAATAAAGTTTTGTTTAAGCTTAAAACTATTATATTGTGTTGTGTGTGTATCGAAAAAACGTTTTGTTTTATTATTTTTATTGTTATTATTTTATATAAAGTTCTAAAAATATGGTAAGAATAATACTATTTAGATATTAGGCTTTTATAAATTTGATTATTTTTATAAGAAAACAGTAAGTGTTTAAAGGAAATAGTAATTTTATTATTATAATCAAAGTGGGTATTTGTGACCGTCTCATTCGTGAGTAATGATGGCAATTGTGACTAAAATGATTAGTGTTGTATGTTTGGGTTGTTT
>OY856188.1:265307066-265475956 GCA_963693315.1 Diogma glabrata
GTGTCTGTCAATAGGTGTGACGCAATGTTAAATTGGAAGACACTATTCATACAACATAATGTCAATCTCTTGTTACTTTACGCAAATAACTTATTTAGTAAGTTTAATAGAAAAATTAAAGAAAACAAAAGTTTTTTATAATTTTACTGTTACTCTATATATTTCAGCTTGTTAGGCCATCTTCTGGAGTAATCTGGATTAGTAACAAGAGATTGATATTATGTTATTTGAAAACTTACGCCAAGTGCCACCGGCAAACAGTGTATAATGTAAAATGTATAATTTAAAATTTGGAAGCTTCATTGGATAAATTTATTGAATACCAAAATTCATCCCAGCAATTCTCATCGCCTCTAGCAGTATCTGGATTATCTGTTATTTGTTCTGAAATTTTTGTTTTATTAAAATCGTTTGTTTTGTTTTGTGATTATTGCGGGTGGTTTATTTTATTTTTGTTTTAATTTTAAAAATATGGCTTCCTCAAACAATTCTCCCTCGCGTCCTGCCTCACCTGTGAATGCTTTGGGTGGTAATGAAGTACCCATGTTAATGACTCATCAGCAGTTAACTGATATTATCCAAGCAAACTTGCAGCAGTTTGCCCATCAACAGTTCATGGCACAGCGGCAGATACCACCTCCTTGCTCACAACCTTCAACAACTGAACCAGATTTAGCTACAGTAAGCAATATTAATTTTGTTAAACTTAAAGCTCCGCAAAATTTGTTTGACCAAAACCCAATTGTTTGGTTCAGGATGTTGGAACTAAAATTTTTTAGTTCGAATGTTAGGTCAGAACTGACCAAATATTCACATGCATTAAGTGCAATTGATTCACGATTGCACAACAAATTGGCACCGTTGCTCTTTAAAGAGATAGGTGATACTCCTTATACTTCCTTAAAGACGGAGGTAATTAAAATTTTGGGCAACAGCGATAAGGCAAAAATTAATAATATTTTGCATAAATTAGTATTAGGTGATGAGAAAACCTACACAGTTGCTAGCTGAATTCCAAACGGTGCTGATATGAACGAAGGCATTATGAAACAACTTTGGATGGCACGTCTTCCTGAAAGCATCCAACTTGTTTTATCGTCTTTCGAAAACGATTTTCTATTAACTTTGTTGGCTGAACGTGCCGACAATCTTATGAAAACGTCACAGAGACAAATTTTCGCAATGAACTACTTCTACTTCTGCACAATCAACTAACTCAAACCGGTTTCATCAAAGTGCTTCTCAACCTCAACAAAATCAAAACATTAATGAAATTCTTAATATATTTAAAACGCAAATGCTGAGTGAAATTCACTCGATAGTAAATGCTGGTCATAGGTCGCGCTCTAAATCTCGTGATAACCGTCGGAGTACTTCTAGATCAAAGTCTAGAAAATTAAAAATTAATTCGAACATTTGTTTTTACCACTCCATATTTAAAGACAAAGCACAACGCTGCGTCACTGGATGTTTTTTAAAAAGGTTTAATATTTCCGCAACATTTTTAAAATCACATCCATGAACATGGAGTAACTTAAGTGAATACAAAGAAGCCCAAAAAATAGTAAGTTGTTTAAAGATAGTCAACGATCCAGCAGAACGATGCATAAAATTAATGGAAGAGTTCAACGATAAAATAACCTAAGATGAAGATCAAAAACTATTTTTGTTAAAGGTAAACAATAAGCAATAATTTAAGATAATTGAAGCATATATAAAATGAGAATTAATTTTATTTCATGCATTTTCAGACCGTTCAAGACTACCGTAAGAAATATCCGAAATCTGCTACATAGCAGGATTTGAAAAGGCCTTTATAATTTTGTTAACATTATGAAATAGGTTCCTGTTTTTAAACATTAAATGATACTTTAGAAACTATTATACGGTTTTGTTTTTAATACAGACTCGACTAAGTGCCACCCTAATATATATATATATATATATATATATATATATATATATATATATATATATATATATATATATATATATATATATATATATATATATATATATATATATATATATATATATATATATATATATATATATATATATATATATATATATATATATATATATATATATATATACATATATATATAAATATATATATATATATATATATAATATATATATATATATATATATATATATATATATATATATATATATATATATATATATATATATATATATATATATATATATATATATATATATATATATATATATATATATATATATATATATATATATATATATATATATATAGATAACGAAATGAGTTATAACGCAATTTAACGGCACTCTCACGATGGCATTTCTTGACCTACAACAAAAATTTTTTCTGTGTACGTTGCAGCAAAAAATCTTTTGGACAAGTTCGCGAACTGACCATATTCGGGTCTAGCTTAAGTGGCTAGAGCCAAAAAAGTCGAAAAATCTAAGGCATTATAACTTCCGTATGAATCATAATATTTTAATAAAATTTATCAATGTTGAATATTTGAACATATTTCTATCATTTTTTTCCAAATGACAACTTTGGCGTATTAGGTTCCTGAAAAATTAGCTGTTTTAAAAATTTAATAAACTTTGTAACAAGTCCTTGATTTGGCTGAAAATGGCAAATCTCACTTCTGAATATTCACGCATACGTCAACTAGAACATAAATCTTTCCAAAATTAAAAAAAAAAATATTTCAAGTCTAGAGGTTGAGACACCAGGGCTGTTAGAACAAAACCAAACGCAAACGGCCATATCTTCCTCATTTTTAAGTTTATGTTGTTTAAATTCATACTAGCTTTTAGATAAATTTTTCAACTATAACCTCAGAGATTTTCAGCTTTCTAACCCAAGAGGTATCAATGTAATTAGCATTAAACCTAATGCATGCCATTCAATTACAACAACAACTTCCATAAAAATATAAAAATATCCCATAGAAAAAATATTAAAAAAATTTTTTTTTGTTTTTTTTTTCAGTTTTTGGTTTTTTTCGCAAAAATTTAAAAAAAAATTAAAACAAAGCTGGGTCATTATTGTTTTAAATTAAGGAATATTTTCTTATATGCATATTGATTAGACATTTACAAAAGTCTTCCTAAATTGTAGATATTTGAATTATTTGAGGTGTAAAAGTTGTTTGACAATTTTAGATTATAAATTATGTATGGTGGTGTTGTAGGTGTGACGTTGTGAGAACGTTTATTTGCTCTTTGGTGGATTTAATATGTTATTAAAAGTAGTTTTAACCAAATTAAATAAAACTGTTCCAAAATCGCATTGATAAAGTAGTTTCCGTTGATGTATTTAGTTTGGTTTGATAAATTTTTTGGATTATTCTGGACTTGGACTATTTAACTTAAATTTTTTATTTAAACTAATCTGACACATCCAATTCTATTGGTACACAAAGCTGTCTGGTCCTGAAATCTACCTATTTCTAGCGGATATACGTGCCGCTTGGACTTTTTATTTATTAGCTTTTTATATATTACATGATAATTTGAGGGATTTGATTGTACTATAATGCGCAATCACTTATATTTATTGTTTTATTTCTTCGATTAGGTTGCCATTCTTTAATATGCATTTTCTCCCTATGAGAATGTAAATTTGCCGATGAATTGAAAGTTCTCGGACAATGTGGGCATGTGTACAACACTTCACCCGTATGCATTGTCATACTTTCTCTTAAACCTAACGGGTTTTTAAAAGTTATATCACATATGCGGCATTGTTGTGTTCTTTCAATCATATGAAAACATTGTTGATGACTTCGAAGCGCTCCTCGGTTAGGGGAATATTTTCCAAAAATATTACAAAGATGTTTTTTTTGTTGCAACCGCATGTCGTGCCATATGACTTCTAAGACTGTTTTGCATGTTATGCATTGTATTGACTCATACCTTACAATAAACTATTTCTTATCAAATTTGGGGAAATAGAAAATAATATAGTATTTGTTCTTTTTATAGTATCATCGAATGAATAACAATCAGTTGGAGCAACTAGTAACATTATGAATTAGACACCGTGAGTTATTGGAAGGACGCTTTAAAGCGGCGTAAAAAAAAGAAAAGATATGTGGGAATATATATCCAATGAATGCAATTTACTGGGCAATTCGCAGCAAAGAAAAGATCCAGACGGATGGAAAAGAGTAAGATACATGTTGGAAAAATTTTAAATTAAATTTATGTTTTTTTTTTTAAATTATAGGCATGGACGGATTACAAACAAAAAATAAGGAAAAAATTGGCAATCTATAATTTCGACGAACATACAACTGGTGGTGGACCACCAACAGATGTCAATTTTAATTCTTTGGAGTGGGAGGTAATATCGGCATGCAAATTTAAGTCTTTGGAAGGCCAAAAGTCCAAGGAAAGCGGAAGTAGACGTTATAAGACAACAGTCAATCAATCAAACCTCAATGTTGTTCCTAGCTCTCCAGGGCCAGGGACATCAAGAGGTTTAGATTTAGTTCCCAGTTCTGCCGAGCCAGGGACATCAAGAAGCTACGTAGTTCCCAGTTCTGCCGAGCCAGGGACATCAAGAAGCTATATAGTTCCCAGTTCTTCCGAGCCAGGGACTTCAAGGAGCTATATGGTTCCCAGTTCTCCCGAGCCAGAGCTAACCATAGATTTCCATTCGTGTTCCGATGTAACAGAAGATTCGCGCCCAACATCACCACCATGTTATCAGTATTATACCACTGATATGACAAGTATGTGTCTGGGGCAGGAAGCTCTGTCTTCCCAACAAAACATACTTTTACTCAGAAGAGGAAACCCCTCCTCACCCTTCCTATTCTCCCAATAGCTCCCGCATTTCCTATGTCCGAAATGAATCCTTCATTAGAAGTCCAACCAGTTTTGCAACCGACTCCCGTAAACACAGAAGACACCCCAATTCTGCAACCAATTCCTTCCATTAATGCTCAACAAATTCCTTCCATTCCCGCGCAACGTAGTAGAATTTTTTTTTTTTTTTTTTAATATAATGTGTTGTGTAATAGGGCTTAGAATATGTGTCACAACAACACATAAATACCTTTTAAGACCTAGGTCTAGACCTGCGTCCCACAACAACTGGCGTTCTAAGGTGTAGATTAACGCTTTTTTTAAACATCTGTGGGTTGAAGCCACCTGAGACTAAGAAGAAATTACAAGACAACCGGAGCAGAGACCAAACAGAAGAAGAAGAAGTGAGCCGTTTGTGCCAATATCCCCAGATGATACATCGCGTGAATTGACACCGGAAAGGGCAAGGAATCGTTGGAGAATTATGTACTCCACGTCCTTGTCGCAAAATAGTGTGCATTCCTTACGGATCCAAAAAAAAATGTCAAGCCAAATAGAAATCCAAACAAAAATTTTGCAACAAAATATGGAAGCTGCAAAGAAGCAAATGAACTAAAAAAACAAGAACTCGAATTAAAACGTGGTATGTATGATAATCAAAGATTATTCGATTATTACTTTCAATTTATTTTTCAAAGTTACCATAGTTATTTTATTTATTTAATAGAAAAAATACGACAAAATGACGAAATAATCAAAATTGGAAAAGGGATTATTGCAGCTTTGTCAACATTAACAAACAAATAAAAAATAGTATAATTTATTCTATTCTTTTTTATATTATATTATATGAATATATTTAATGAATTTAATGAAAATTGAAAATGAAATTAATGAATTTAAAAAAGTTACAATATAAAAATATATAACTAAAAATATATATAACTAAATTTAATTCAAAATTTATTAGACTAAGTTAAAAAATTCAATTGACTATCCGGATAAAGTCACTATGAATCTGATTGAACAAGTGAGAAAAAAGAAACCAAATGAAGCTTCGCAGAGTTATGCGTTTCTATCAACAACGAAAATCGATGATTCCACGCTAATAAATGATCAAACAATCACAATCAACCAGTATTCATCAGTGGCTTACGTTCCTGGACTGAGTGAAATGTTAGATAAGAGTTGCAGAGAATTTGTTCCTACGCTGAAACTAGCGATGAGACCATACAGAAAAATTCCTGCATATTTGCAAATCTGAAGAGCCGTATTGCAACAGATGATAAATCTAGTTTGGAGTTAGAAAATCACAGCACAAAAATGATAGCAACAAACCACTAACCAAATATTCATCGGCCTTAGCTAAACATGTAAAAAATTCTGGACACAAATTTAAGTTGGCTGATGGGAAAATACTGAAGAAAGAAAAGAATAAAATAAAACTTCAGATTCATGAAGTAAACCAAATCATCAAATTTGAAGAAACTGCATGCAATGAAAAGACTTTTGGTAGCAGGAGATCCAAGCGATGTGACTTGTTGATGCTAGTGGCGTTGTTAAATGATGAAACTCGCGAGATGTCCTGATGATTTTTGACACAACCAATTTAAAATGTTTTTAGATAAAATGCTGTTGGATTCCTTGATGGAAAATTGTTGGATGATTATATAGATGATAATATAACGTCTTGTATTACATGAGGAGTATTTACAACGTTTCAGTTACACACACCATCAATAAGAAATATCCTTTATTATACGAAACTGTTCATAAACATATTAGTATACAATGTAACCATAGTATATATATTACAAGTTTATTATTTTTATTGATTTTGAAACTTATTAACATAGAAGTTAAAATACTTTTAATAACATAGATTCGAATTGAATCTGAATAAAATAATATTATATTTAAAACCAACCAAAGTGGTGTGGTTACAAACAACCAAAAATTAATGTAAAAACTATCTATTAATTTTATACAAAACAAGACGTGGAAAAATCTACTAAAATCTGACATGGAGTAATTTTTTGTTTTTTTATATTAGAAAAATATAGTTTACTCTGATTTTTTAAAAGCGAATAACTTCTCCTCTTTTACACCGGCGTTTACGAAATCATTAAACTAATTGCGTGCTGCTTAATGAACTTCTAGTTGGAATTACCGGAACTGTAGTTAATGCCACAGACTGATAAGAAAGACTACACAAATACTTTTGTAAATCTAATTAAGCATTATAAATAAGTTTTTTCCAAATTCACATTAATTCATGTAAACAGAATGATTGTAAATAGGTTTTTTCATGTTGGTAAAATTTTTTCTATAGTAGTCTATGTTATTTTTTTGGCAGTTCATTTTCATGTGGTTTATCATTGAACGTGGTAAAATATTTTCAATTTTTTAATTTTTTATTAATTTAATAATATTTTTTAACAAAGTGTAATTTTAATTGGACCCACTTTTTAGATCCTGAAGATGGATTCTAAGAATCCGAAATATATTGAGATTAAATAGTGAAATTATTTAAAATTTTTATTCGTGAACTAAGGAGGTAAGACAACAAACACACTACGTGTGTCTTTCAATATTTATATAGTTCCGACAAATTACAAATATCACAGTCAACACACGTTGACTAAATTTAATTATATATGTTTATATTTGTATTTGATTTTTTGTAGCATGTAATCTAATTTTTTGTTAATAAAAACCTTAAAAAGCTTTCTGAAAATGAGCAAAATCAGTTGCCACCGATCTTGATAAGTGATATGTTAATTGAAAAAGTAGATCAAAATGTGTACTTTACTGAAGTTCAAATATTCGGTCTAGGAATGAGACAATATTTTGTAAATATTTTCCTTCTTTACGGTTTGAAATAGGTTTGCGTTATCGTGGAACAGTAATATATCAAAACAGAACGACGAAATCGTCCTACGTAAACAAGTAATAAATCAAAATTTAGTGGTAATGTCATTTTCGTTAACCTTCGCGTGAACAGTATCTACCCGGGTAGATATCACGGTTTTTGTAATTCAATAACTTTATGAGTTTTTAACCAATCATCATGCCTGTTCAGCTATGTGACTAATTTTTAAATTGATTTCGCAAAATTTGAGAAAAAAATATTTTGGACTTCCTTTTAACACTTTTTTTTGGATTTTTATGGGTTTTTTTACGCAAGAAAACAATATCTACCCGGGTAGATATTTTTACCTTGGGTTTTAAATGAATATTTTTACTGGGCAATGTTAAAAACAAGTAACTTCATTTTTAAATATATGCTTTTATTGTATGCTTACACAAAAGCAAAATGATATTATGATATTAATACACGTTTGATATTATTACACGTTTGTTGATATTATGTAAGTTGATATTACGTAAGAAAACAAATATCTACCCGGGTAGATATTTTTTTCCTTTTTTCTTATATGAAAAATTTTTACTGGTCAATGTGAAAAACAAGTAACTTTATTTTTAAATATATGCTTTTATTGTATGCTTACACAAAAGTAAAATAAATACACCGTTACGTTTGCAGATATTATGATTTATGTAATATCTACCGGGGTAGATACTGTTCATATCAGTAGCTAAAAATTTCCGTTCACGCGAAGGTTAAGGATAACAAACGTGATGTCAATAAAACACTATTTCTTCAAACGCTAGTTCATACGTCGATTTTTTTTAGAAGCAATTGAATCAATTTAAACGTTGATAATAGCTGCAGATGAGAAAATTATGCCTACAATCGGCTTCGCTAACTTATAAAACGGTAAAAAGGTTTTCCTTCCGATGACGTAATTCAAAATTCACAAATATTTCATAATTCAAATCTAACAATTACAAAAATTCAAATTAATAAATTTTTCATAATTAAAAAAATACTAACAGTTATAAAAATTCAAAATTTATTAAATATTCAATAATAAAAAAAATAATTTCATAAAATTACAAATATTTTAAAATTCAATGTAAATTCTATAAAACAAAAATTTCATAATTTAAAAAACTTTTCGTACAGTTACTTAAATTTAAAACTCATTAAATATTTCATAATTCAAAAAATAATTCAATAGTAAAAAAAATTCTGTGAAATTCGAAATTTACAAATATCCAATAAAATTCACAAATATTTTAAAATTCAAACAAAAAATTTTATAAAATTCAAAATTCACAAATATTTCATAATTCATAAAAGCTCTAACAATTACTGAAATTCAAAATTCATTAAATATTTCATTATACAAAAAAAAAATTCTATAAAATTCAAAAACTTTTCATAATATAAAAAAAAATTCTATAAAATTCACAAATACTTTATATTTTAAAAAAATTCTATCAAGTACTAAAATTTGCACACAACTCATAATGATAAAAAAATCTATTAATTACTAAAATTCGAAGTTCATTAAAAATCAATAAAATTCATATATATTTCACAAAGCAAAAAAAATTCTGAAAAATTCAAAATTTACAAATATTTTATTAATAAAAAAAAATCAGAAGAGTGTGAATAAAATCTCGCCTAGGCTTCTGTGAATATAAAGAACATATTATAAAAATAATTGATATAAAGTTGTGTTGTAAAGTGTTTATATTGCCAGACCATAGACACATAAAAAATAAATTAGTCCCTGGACCCACGCCGATTTCATGTGATGATTACCACATATTTCATACTTCGTGAGGTGCCTGTCCTTGACGAGTCCGAAAGCTTTTGTTCTGCGATTTTTCTCGATTAGGGAGATTTTTGGTTCGGCAAGCTCCAAAAAATTCCGATTGCCCGGGATCTTGTAAATTTTTGTTTCTTTTAATCTTTTTCTATGGGGATACCTTTTCTATGGGGGTTGGAAATTTGTTTTAGAACACGAGAGTAACCTTGTCAGACAAAAATTTGTCTGCTATCGTCTAGTCCGACAACCCAAACATACCAAAATGTCAGTTGTCGGACTGGACAATAGCAGACACATATTGATCGGACAAGCTTACCCTCATGTCGAACCCCATAGTTAAAAAATAAAAATGTGGTTGCAAATTTACAAGATCGCGGGCAATCGCCATTTTTCGGAGTATGCCTAACGAAAAAAAGGCCGATTTGAGGAAAGTAGCAAAACAAATGTTTTCGGACTCGCCAAGGCCATGCGCCTCACGATGTATAAAACATGTAGTAATCATTACATGAAATCGGCGTGGGCCCAGGGACTAAATGGTTCATCGTAAAATTCAATAGTACATGTCAATATCTTCTAACTTGATCGAAATGATATAAAAAATATTACTTTAGGTTAAATGTTATCCATAGCTGTTTATGGCAGCTAAGTTAAGGCTCCATTACACAAAATAATTTTTATTGGGAAAAAAATTTCTGTTAATCAACGTAGAAGAAGGTGGGAGGAAGTGGTAGCGGTTAATACTAAAAATAGGACTTTTTTTACAATATCTAAAAAACTGTACATCTGTACATTCAAAAAGAAATTGTAATCTTTATTAATTTTGGTGCTCTAACACCCCACTCCTGTGGGTCAAAAAACCTTAATACAATAAAAATCTAACAACTTTTAAAACTGGAAGTTCATAAATATTTAATAACTCAAAAAAATTTTATGCAATTCACCAATATTTCGTATTCAAAAAATTCTACCAATTCCGATAACAGAATTATTATCTTACCAAATTCATAAATATTTAAAAAGCCAAAAGAATTCTGTAAAATTCAAAACTCACAAATGTTCATAAACAAAATTTACGAATATTTCAAAATTCAAGAAAAATATTCAAGAAAAATTGAGGTTCTTAAAAATTTGCAAATATTTTATAACACTGTGCGACAGCCAAAATCCGCTGGGGTTCTTACTGCCGGAAAAAGTTATATCAGTAAAAAAAAGTTATGCGTGTCCCGGCGTTTCGCTGGGTCACGTCTAGGAATCGAGATATATCAATTTGAAGTTAGTAAGATCATATAGGAAAAATTGTCACGTTTGGGGTTCTTTTTTTGACAAAACTCGAGAACGACTAGTCCGATTTTGCTGAAACAAATTTAGAAATTAAGAATTACAATTCCTTTAATCTACTGATATACTATACTGAAAAAGTAACGAAAAAATAAACAAATTAAAACTAAATAAATAAGAAATACAAAAAAAATAACATAAATAAATAAATGAAATAAAAATGATAAAGTAAAATAAAAAAATAATAAAAATAATAAAATAAAAATATAATAAAAATATAATAAAAATACAATAAAAATATAAAAAATAAAATGAAAAAAATTTAATAAATAAATAAAATAAATAATAAATAAATAATAAATAAATAATGTATAAATAATAAAATAATAAATAAAAAATAAATAATAAATAAACAATTAAAAATAATAATAAATAATAAATAATGATAACAAACAATGAATAATAAATAATAATAATTAATAATAATAATAATAAATAATAATAATAATAGTAATAAATAATAATAAATAATAAAAATAAATAATAATGATAATAAATAATAATAATAATAAACAATAATAATAATAATAAATAATAATAATATAATAAAAGATGATAAAATATAATAACAATATAAAAATATAAAATAAAATTGTACTAAAAATAATAAAATAAATTAATAAAATAAAATAAATAAATTAAAAATAAAAAAATAAAAAATAGAAACTAATAAATAAAAAAGTAAAAAAAAATAATATTAATACACAAAGACACATGTGTCTGTCCAAATACATTTAAAATAATAAATTTTGGAGTTTATTCCAGTAAAAATATTAAAAAAAAATTTCTATGAAAAATCAATATTCTTGTCAAAATGAGATACCTTTACTTAATTGTGAATAAAAGCTAAATGCGTTCATCGATTTTTATGATCTATGTCTCGTTTTGTGCACAGATTATGTGACTTTACGTCAAAGTAATAAGACTTGACACTTTTTTCCGTTTTGAATTTTTCATGATTTTTTAAAATACAATTTTTTTATTTTTTAGGCAAAAAATCATGTTTTTTCTTCATAAATTTATTTATAACTGCGAAACTGTTGATTGTGTAAGGAAACAGTGTTTCAGTAGATTAAAAGAATTGTAATTCTTAATTTTTCTGAATTTGTTTCAGTAAAATAGGACTAGTCGTTCTCGAGTTATGTCTCCAAAACGTGACTATTTCCCCTATATGATACATGCTAACCTCAAGACGTGACCTAGACGTGACTCAGCGAAACGCCGGGACACGTATAACTTTTTTTTTATCAATATAACTTTTCCCGGTAGTCAGAACCCCAGCGGATCACAGACCCCTACCATTTATCGCACAGTGTAATTAAATTAAATTCTAATAATTTCTAAAATTCACAAATATTGCATAATTTCAAAAATTCTAACAGTTACCAAAATTTGAAATTCATTAAATATTCCATAGTTCAAAGATGAATTATATAAAATTCATAAATATTTCACAATCCAAAACAAAATTCTATAACATTCAAAATTCACAAATATTTTCTCCTACAATTACTAAAATTCAAAAATCATTAAATATTCTATAATTCAAAATAATAATAAATATTCTATGAAATTCACAAATATTTCAAATTTCCACAAAAAAATTGCATAACATTCTATTCAGAAAAAATCTAACAATTACTAAAATACGAAATTCATAATTCAAAAAAATTCTAACATTTACTGAAATTCAAAATTCGTTAAATATTTCATAATTTAAAAAAAATTCTATAAAATTCACATACTTTTCATAATTCAAAAAAAAATTCTAATAAATTCAAAATTTACAAATATTTCATAATTCAAAAAAAATCTAACAATTACTAAGATCCAAAATTCAATAAAAATTTCATAATAAACAAAAAAGTTCAATAAAATTCACAAATATTTCGAAATTCGAAAACAAATTCAATAAAATTTAAAGTTCACAAATATTTCATAATTAGAAAATTCGAATTCAAAAAACAATTCTAAAAAATTCATAAATATTTCAGAAGAAAAAAAATTCTGTTAAATTCAAAATTTGTAAATATTTTATTTTTCAAAAATCTCTACAAAAATACTAAAAATTCCAAATAATTCATAATTAAAAAACAATCGACATTCACCACAAAAGTTTCATTATTTAAAAAAATTGTAATAGTTAGAATATTTTATATAATTCAAAAAAAGTTCAATAAAACTCACACAAATTTCAAAATTCTGTAACATCCAAAATTCACATATATTTTATAGTTCCAAAAAATTCGAACAATTACTCAAATTCACTAAAGTTCGAAATTCACAAATAAAATTTATAACCGCAAAAGATTCTAACCATAACTAAACTTCAAAATCCATAAAAATGATGTAGGCAGAGTTTTACCCGACCGGTCAATATGGTTTTTGATGGAGCAGTCGAAACAACCAATGGGCAGTCGTTGAATTATCAACTGTTAGTGGGACCGATCATGCAGTCAACTTTGTTACAAATTCTTTTAAAATTTCGTACTCATAAAATAATCTTTACTGCTGATATCGAGAAAATGTTTCGAAAAATTTGGGTTAGTCCGAAGGATATAGCGAGTACTAGAAAAAAGTTCGGAGAAACGAATCACATAATGAACTTAAAACTTACAAATTATTGACAGTTACGTATGGCACAGCATCCGCTCCATTTTTGGCGACGCAGATGTTAAACCAACTCGCATCAGATTACCAAGGTGAATATCCAGAAGCAGCAGATGTACTAAAAAATGACTTCTACGTTGATGATTTAATGTTGGGAATGAGTAATTTAGAGGATTCCCAGCATATTGTCCAACAATTAACTGTTATGCGGAGTCAGTGAGGATTTAACCTACGCAAATGGTCCTCCAACAGTGAAGAACTTGTACATAATATTCCAGAAGTTGACAGTGATGTTTCTATTAAGAACTTTAAAGGTATCAGCTCTTCTTGTTATGACGGGTTATTTAAGCTCCATAATTGTAATTCGAGCCACTGTCCCGCATACACCAGGTTTGTCTTAACAGAAATTTTCATGGTCGTTTTCATTTTGCCCTGTACACATAGTTTCGCATACTCAATCCATAGTCATCATCTGCTATGGTTTGTGTTAAAAAAATTATTGTCCTAACATAGTTGTGTAATATTTCTCCAATGTAATTTCCTTTACTCAATTTGTATTCGTACTTCCGCTATTTTCATATAGATTTCCTACAATCGTCTATCAATTAATAATATTTTCCAATGTAGTTTCCTGTATTCAATTTGTATTCCTTAGTTGCTGGAAGATTATCTTAAAATAAGTTACGCTATAACATATAAATATAACAATCAATATTCTGCTATAAATTGGTTGTAGTCTTCAATTTTAATGCCTGTTGGTATATAATAATATTTCCTTAGTGGATACACTACTAAATGTAATTTCCTAAAATCATTTCATAATAGATGTCTCTGTTTTTTTTAGTGAAGACACTTTTGGTACACCCATTTATCGAAGGTAAATGTCCTATAAACAGGCTTATTGTGTTTATTACGCATGCTACGGCCACATCCGGTGGGCCGACCATTTTGATGCAGTTCCGGGACAACCATTTTTTGTTTGTTGTGATATGTTGTCGCCATTCTACTACGGGATATTACGACACATTTCCGGGAGTACAAAAAATATACTATTATCACCAACCAGCTTTGCGCATAGTAATTTTTTTTTACACATTGTGATTATCCGAAGTGTCACCGATTTGGAACTATTTCCGGAATATCCATTATTGCCGCCATCTTCCAAAAACTTTTATTACAACTATTATTCAACCTTGGCGCCTGCCAGATTGCAGAACTGGTATAATGAGGAATGTGTTGATGATAAACTATTAATGGAACTGGACTAACCTTGGGGTGAGTAACGCATCGCTTTTATAGCTATTTAGGGATGTATGAAGGCGTAGGTGAGTGTATTTTGGTGCACATTCAGGCTTGGAGGGCGGATGTGTATATAACTGGAATTTCATTCTGGATACAGCCGAAATAATAAGGCCAGTCACGGTGTGTCTAGTACTCGTTCTAATTTGTTATATATATGTTAACTTGTTGTGTATGTGAGTGTTCATAAATGAAATTTTAACGTAGATAATGATATATTACTTAAATTATATTATTGAGCTAAATAATACCTCATCAATGAGTCAATCTTCACAAAAACTCTTAAACCAATTTCAAATAACATTACAACATTAAAATGTAGCACCAGCATTGAACTGGGCAGTGGGTATGAATTCAAGACCGTTCAGTAAAATTCGGATGGAATATTATTTTTTTTCTTCTTCTCTCTTCTTTTATTATAATTAAGGTTTAAATAATAAAATTTCTTGCCGATGGTGAATGGTAAGGATAATATGACTAACAGTTTCAGTTTCAATTATCATTTATCAAAGGATTGTTTGAATTTCATATTAAATATAGGAAGAGTCGTCAGTGGATGGAATATCACCAACGACAGTATTGATGATATACACGTATCTAACTA
Organism: Diogma glabrata; assembly: GCA_963693315.1. Classification (NCBI taxonomy): domain Eukaryota; kingdom Metazoa; phylum Arthropoda; class Insecta; order Diptera; family Cylindrotomidae; genus Diogma; species Diogma glabrata. The sequence continues at coordinate 265,322,415 of OY856188.1, forward strand.
AACCCACCTGATTGGCCATGGAAAATATGTCTTGGATTACTTGCCAACGTACCTAGTAACTAAGATCCACTAGAAGTTGATACCACCGTATCCCTACCCATCGTATTTATTATAATTACCTCACTAGTACAATGCTACCAATCACACCTGGTATTAAGAGAGAATTCTATTTGTCCAAATTTTGGTCGGTAAATGACAGCGAAATAAAATACTAAAAAGAAAATTCAATGATATTGGGGGTTAGCTGTAATTCAAGTCTTGTTATACTGTAGGCTCATTCGATTTTTTGGATTTACATTGATTTGTCGTATTTGCGTTGAGGTCTAATTTTAACTTTAGGACTGTTCTTCAGTATAGCCTTTGGTGTGGTCCCTATTATTAGTTTTAGCTGAATGGGCATGGACGTATGCATGGTTGTATGCGCGCATGGGGGGGGGGGGTGTGTATGTTTGTGTGTGAGGATGCGTGAGTGCTTGTGGAGTGGAAGCGCATGAATGGGTGTGAATTGGAGGGGTTGGACGTGGTGATCGTGGGTCTTTCGGGTAGTCGCCAGAGTCTAGTTAATTCACTTGTTTCTTTTCTATTTGCCGTTCTTATCACGTTTCTTGCGTACTATTGTTTATTTGTGTTGAAGTAGCAGGATTTATTATTCATTCCCATGGATTGAAGCTAGCATGGGGCTATAAATAAATCTCGCTAGGTACGCGACCTCCTATGCCACTTCGTTGCTATGCCACGAAGAAGCGCTTCATTACAGATGCCATCCTGAACTCTCGTCGCATGTGTGAGATGATTCCGAACGATATAGATCCCTTAACGCCAGGTCACTTTATAATAGGACATGCACTTATACTAGGTCATTCAATAAGTTCGTAGGATGACACATAGATGGCGTTACTAGAATTTTTTCCATATGATTTTTATTTAGTACTAACCTTCAAACGATACGTGTATAAATTTGACAGCAATCTGACTATTTATTCGTGAGTTATAGCATTTTGTGTGAAGCAACTTTTGTTTTTGAAAAAAAATGGAAAAAAGTGAATTTCGAATTTTAATAAAGCATTGCTTTTTGATGAAAAAAAATACAGTGGAAACCAAACAATGGCTTGATAAACATTATCCAAGCTCTGCTCCATCGAGACAATTGGTAGAGAAGTGGATGGCTGAATTTAAATGTGGTCGTACCAGCGCAAAAGATGCAGAGCGCAGTGGACGCCCAAATGAGGCTGTTATTCCAGAAAACATAAAAAAAATCCACAAATTGGTTATGAACGATCGCAAATTGAAGGTGCACGAAATAGCTGACATTGTAAAGGTAGCAGATGGTAGTGTTTTTACCATTTTACATGAACATTTGGGTATGCGAAAGCTCTGTGCAAATTGGGTGCCGCGTGAGCTCACAGTCGACCAAAAACAACAACGAATCGATGCTTCGGAGGAGTCTTTGGCACTGTTAAACCGCAATAAAAGGGAATTCTATCGTAGATATGTGACAATGGATGAGACATGGCTTCACAATTACACACCAGAATCCAAAAGACAGTCAGCTGAGTGGACAGCAGTCGACGAACCGAATCCAAAGCGAGCAAAGACGCAACAGTCGGCCGGTAAGGTGATGGCGTCTGTATTTTGGGATACGAACGGAATAATATTCATCGACTATCTCCAAAAAGGAACCACCATCAACAGCGAGTATTACTGTGAACTTTTGGATCGATTGAAGGCTGAAATCGCAAAGAAACGGCCACATTTGCAAAAGAAAAAAGTGTTGTTTCACCAAGATAATGCACCGTGTCACAGATCGATGAAAACGATGGCAAAATTGAATGAATTGGGCTTTGAATTGCTTACCCACCCACCATATTCTCCAGATTTAGCCCCCCAGCGACTTTTTCCTGTTTTCAGATCTCAAGAGAATGCTTGCTGGAAAGAAATTTAAGTCCAATGATGAAGTAATCGCTGAAACTGAGGCCTATTTTGACGAGAAAGAGAAATCGTACTATAAAAGTGGTATAGAAAAGTTGGAAAATCGCTATACTCGTTGTATCGCCCTCGAAGGCAACTATGTTGAATAAAAAAATCGAGTTTTGTCAAAATGTTGTTTTTTTCTTACTTATCCTACGGACTTATTGAACGACCTGTTACTATTACCAGTGCCGAAAAATTATTTTTAATATATATCATTAATCTGCAAAGTGGACTGTATTTTTGTTCTGTTTTTTGACGAACAATTAAAAACGCGTCTATGATAAAATTCGTGCTCTAGGCAACCCAAAAAGCCGAACCCAAAATTTGAAGAGAGTGTTTTTAAAATATTAATTTTTGAAATATGCAACTTAAGCCAAAAATTTTGTTTTAGATTAAATTCGGGATCTAGACGACTGACGCTGAACCCAACCAGTTTTTGATCGAATGCACATAAGGACACAAAAGGAGTTAAAACAAATACAAAAGTTCTTGTTTTTAGAACATTTTAAAAGTGTTAAATGAGCACAGGGTGATCCGTAAGATTTCAGGAAATTCAAATTTAGGGGAACTTTGAAATCATATTACAAAAGAACGGTTCACCCAATATATACTGTTTCATATGCATTGGCAAATTTAAGAGTAAATTTTTTTGATACTGTTAAAAATATTAAGAAATAAATTTTTTAAAAACGGAACTGTTTCCAAAGGTCGAACCTTTTTTTATTTGTTTTGACAACATGAAAGTTTCAAGCTCATCCTAAAACATGCCAAAATTTACAGAAAGAGAGGGTTTTTCCTCTATATTAATTTTTTTAAACAGCCTCAGGTCATACATTTTTAACTTCCTTTTTTAAAAAACGAATATTCTTAGAACATAACCACACTTTTTTCCATTATGACATATTTAAGGGTGAAAAAATCACTCAAAAATTCCTTGACCTATGAATTCAGCAACATCTTTAAAAAATTTATTTCTTAATATTTTTAACCGTGAAAACCAAAATGTTATGCGACTGTTTTAAATAGACAATTTCGAAACACCCTGTTCTCAAATTAAACACTTTTGTACAAAACAATTTTATTTTATTTCACTTATTAAACCAACTTCAAAAAATAACAACAGAAGCAAAGAGTTATCCTGAAGCTTTTTAACAATTTTATAATGACCACTTTGGAAATTTCTGTAATTAACCACAATCTTGATTATTATATTGAACATGACGGATCTCCATCTTTCGTAGCAAATAAAATTAAGAACTTTTGAACAACTACCTCCATATATTGAGCACCAGCAACAGTAAACAAAATAACATCATCTAATGTGATTACTTTACAATTTCCTGAAACGTTTTCAAAACTATATCATTGAATTTTTTAACAACAAATAAAAAATGGAAAACTATTTTTTTTTCGTTAAATTCAAAATGAAAATCAATTGAGTTAATGGAATTGCTATAGTGGTTTTATTGCTTTTTTGCAATTGAGAAACATAAGTATGTATACACATAAAAAGGTTTAGTTACAAACTGGAATAAAACATTTGTAATTTATATTTGTCGTTAAAGTTAAAAAATAATTATAAAAATAAGTTTAAATTTTAAATCGGTTTTCAATTATATAGAAATAAAATTTTATTACGACTATAGGTATTTCGTGCTTAAATAAAAACATCGTTTAAGTTGTTTGATGTCTAGGAGCTTTATCAACAAATAAGACAAAAAATAATTGGGACTCAGACCAACATTGACACACTCATTCCAAACTGTTCAAAATATTAAAAAAACAACCAAATCGATTAAGCTATAATTAAAACTTTTAAAACTATTCAATCAAGCTATATCGTAATTTTCTATGTACCATGAAAATAATTGAACATCCTCATTTACCCGTTTGAAAATTTTAAGTGCTATAAAACGGGGTGGTTGTTTGTGAACAACAATGAGTCAGAAATTATCACATATTGTGGAATGGATATATAAAATATTTTAAAAAAAAATTATATTTTCATATAATTTTTAACTCATTCATGAAATTTTGTCTTGTTCATCGTTTATAGGAAAATTAATTTCATTCCAGAGAGTGGTGATTTATATTTTGGATGATAATTGTTTAGATAAAATAGACGAAAATTGTTTATTGATTGAATCAAATTGAATGTGAATTTACAGGATTTTTAATAAATCGTTTGAAATAAAAATGCAAAGTGGTTTCATTATTTGCGTTAATATGTTAACAAACGTATGTTTTTCAATTTTACTTTGTAATTAATTTTAGAAATTTATAACCAATACAAATAATGTGTGTTATATTGTTACGAAGCTAGGATTCGATTCGATTTCGTAAAGGCTAGTAATCCATCTTTGTAATTGGGACTCGCCCTGCTTGTCCACACGTATTGAATTCGTAGTTATTCTCATTTTGTTTGTCAAACATAGTTTTTTGTATTCAATTCATAATCTTCTTTCTGTTTAAAAATTTGTCATAGAACAGTTACGCCATGTCTTTGAATTGGAATATAACCGTTGGCTGTACTGTCATGAACTTTTAAGGTTGTTTCTGATTTCCTTTTTGTTGAATATAATTTCTTACCATTATTTGATAATCATTTTTTTTAAATTCTTGTCCAATTTTAACACCAATTAATTGTACCAATTTTTTTATATCTACAATAATTAACGAAAAGGAAATAAAATTTCCCAAAGGAACTACTTTATCGATTCGTTGTTGGGGAATAAACCAAAAAACCGCGTTACCTGATTATAAATAGAACGCGATAGCTAGTTTCGGTCTCTTATTGTAATTTGAAAATTGTCGATGGAACATGAGAATTGTTAGAATCGTGTTTGAATTCTCGGTGGCCTTTGGTAACTTAAGTAGTAAAAAGTTTTTGTACTTGCATTAAAGTTGTAAAGTACTTAGTTTGTTCAATCAGTGCAAGTTCTTTCCTATTAACGTACTTAAATCAGAAAACATTACAACAATTTTACCTGCTTGGCTCATCAATTTTAAATTAAACAACAAAAAAAATAATAAATTTCGATATGTTCGTGCCGTGAAAGTTAGTTAATAAAAAAAAAGCCAAATGTACTACGCATGCAAACGCGCGTAATTATTCTAACCTATTGTGACTCTTTTTTGTCTATTCATTTGTCTGATTAGATCACAGTTTTTGTGTTGTGTTTTTCTGACAGTTATGTCTGAACTTTTTTTAGCATGGCTAGCCAACAAAAAATTGTAAAAATTTTAAAGAAATATAGTTAAATTAGCTTAAAAACCAAATTAAATTATAATTAACGCATGTGTAGTAATTAATAAACATGGTGTATATTGTGCCTGAAATCACTAACAAAAGATTAATGTTACATAATAAAATTGTTTATTACCGTATATTAAAATACCGGATATAAAACGGAATTAATGTTTAGACTTTTAAAAATCTACGGTTAGAAAATTGTAATGAAGAGCCTTCATTAGCGAACCAATAAAGCGGCATAGCAGGCTGCGTACCTAGAGATTATTAACGCCTTAACGACTAGAGCTCATTCATCGTGGATTTGATAGATTAATACCTGCTGCTTCAACACAAATACAGAAATGTACGCAAATTACGTCAATAAACAGAAGTGGAAACAATACGAATGAAAAAATGAAACTCTGGCGACCCCTTTTGCGAAAGAACCACGATCAGCACGTCCAACCCCCACAATCATTCCCATACGCCCACAGACTCACGCTGCATACACGCTAACGTTCACCCACACACTCAGACTGCGAAGCAAGACCATTAAGCTCAAAGACCCGCAGCAAGTAACGTAGATGGTAGCAATTAAAAATAAGTAGTATTGCTGCCATCTGATCAATCTGGTACACTTCGTAAACCACTGCCATTGCTGGTAAACCGAGAATCAAATCCTAGAGCACAGGAGAACGTCACACGCTATATTGAAAGTCTTTATTATTTTTGGTTTCCTTTGTTATTAATATCATTTCCCAAAATTTTTTTTTTTTTAAAAACATACGCAATCACCATAAATTACCAAAAAAAGTCATAATTTATTTGTAAGTTAACTAAACATTTCAACACCAATTTAATTAAATACTTGTAGTTTACAGTTGGTTAACGTGTAATATGTTTAATAAAGATTAAACATGACAAGAATTTATTTTTTTTTTTGGTTGGTTTTCATATTATTTGGGATTGAATTTTGAATTACTTAAAATATAAATTAATAAAGTTAGGTAATATAATTTAATATAGTGAAAAAAAATGTATGTGGAAAACCAAATATTACCTCGGAGCAGAAATATTTCGATTATAATCATTTCCAATTTAGACCGAATATGTCTCGTTACCCACATCGCCAGCTCTCACACATACGCATCGACAAGCAAGCCTCCATTCAATCACTTGTACACCCTTTCACGCGCATTCACACTTCTACGTTAGAAAAGAAAATAGAAAAAAAAATAAGAACCACTCACCCCATGATTATATCCTCCAGGCCTCCAGGTCTTAAGGTCTTAGCCCTCCATCCGCGGTAAATATCCCAGCAGGTAAAATATTATTGGTAACTTGGTATAAATAAGATGACTCGTTGTATTAAAATTGTAAAACTGTTGCGCCGCCCTAACCAAGGCGATCGTTGTAAAATTAGTATCAAGTTTATATGAATATAGTATGGTAATAATCTTCAATAATCCGCCAACAATCAGATGGTAATGACGGTTAACAAATAGTCAAATGCAAACGGTAACGATATACAACAATCCGTTTACATCAACTCCAAATGATAAACTTCGAGTCGAACCAGTTTTCTCGGTTTTATTGCAAGTAAAAATAACTGTTATTACCAAGCTGATGATATCGGTAGAAACATGGCATAAACACTATGTAAACGCTGTGCCGGCACTATATATATATTCTTTCCTCTACATAGGTATCACAGCAAGATCGGTAAATAATACACTCGTGGGCCTTTTTTTTTATTTATAAATTTGGTATTATATTTGATATATTCAACCATCGCTTAACAGCTAATATGAGCACGTCGTACAAAAAAAATTTTATACTCCACCGAGCAATCTTGATCAATAACTTAAATGCGACAGTAGAAAAATTGGTACAATATGGCTACTAGCGGCCTTTAATAAATTGTACTATCACAAATTATGCTATCACAATTTACACTATCAAACTTATAACAACACGAATAACATAAATAATTTTTTTTTGATACAATAACATAGGCCTATCACTAAAGGCTAAAAACTAATAATAATTTTTTTATATAATTAACTAATTCACATATTAAAACATTTTGCAATTACCTCAAAACACAAGAACATGATATTGCATATTTTTATTAGATGCCAAAACCGCAAAAATGAATCCAGTAGGAAACAAATGTAATAGACTATGAGAGACAGACGATGATATATTCATCTCTTATATAGGAATTTAATATCGAAAATTGAGCTACAAAGTTTTTTTGAAGGAGAAATCTTAGTACATTTTCCGTTTAAAAAAAATACTGAGTGTTATTTTGTAATACACAAAATTGTAAGATAATTTCACGAAATAAGTTATTTCCAACGCATTTGAAAGAAATATTAATATATTAGAATGGATTAAACGTAAGTTTAACCGATTTTATGATGTTTATGTATTATGAAATAATAGCTTACAACCGTATTACAGTAAAATTTCGATTTATAACGGAAAGAGCAATTGATAAACATACCTATGTAAGAAATGTAATACGTTTTGAAGACAATGGCTAAACTGATGGTAGGATAATAATTGTTTTAATATTAAGATAATTGGACAAATATGCACAGCCGTTTGAGGTTTGAAAATATTTAGAGCAATTACGGTTACAGTCCGGAGAATTCAAATTTATGTAGTATGGTGAAGTAATGCTGGTGAAAACGCAGTGTGAGCCAATAATAGGGGATTGCAAAATAAAATCCTATTGTTAATGGTGTTGTGCTAAAAAGAAATATGTGTAACGGAAACTATACGAAAATATGACCATAGATTACGGATGGACGAGAAATTGTTATGAACTACACATGATATGTAAAATGGTGATATGAGAGGAAATACAAACTGCATGAATCAGTGACTGTACGACACTACGTCCCCATATTCCAGGCTATACATAACAAAATATTAAAAAGATTATTGTTAGTCATTAAATTTGTGTACACATTTTTGTGAAACCAGAAAAATAAAATACCGCATTTTAAATTAACTGATAGTGGTGGTCCATTTACTTAAAACCAACGTATTGGCTTGTACGATAACAACCAACCGTGATTATTGGAAGTAATTCCCGGGTGATAATAAGTGTTGTAGTAGGAAATATAACAGGGCCAGCTCTTAGTAAGTGGCTACCGGAACACCATTGAGAAGCCATCAGCATTGAAACCTTGGAGGCACTAGTTCCTTTACAAGCGCCATCGTGTTCAACTCAAATGTCAATAATTTTCAAGAAAAGACTAATCCGATGAGGATGATCGAATAGATTTGTGAGGAACCAGGAGTGAAGACGGGTTGGAATAATCATGTGGTGAGTGATTTTAAGTTTTTTTTTATGAATATGTCTGGTTGTATGAATGTGTGCGTGAATGCAGGTACGTCCTACTTTATTATACATATTAGTACTCATATTTTTTTGTGGTCTTCCATAAATACATTTAACAAAAAAAAACCAAATTAAAAAAAATGAGATAAAACAAGAAAAATTTTAACAAAGGAAGTTAAGCTTAGATGTTTTTTGCAAAATTTTTGATTGAACTATCTATTTTCGTTAAATTAATTTTACAAAGTCATGGAAATAATAAAAATAAATTAGTAAAATTGACGTACAAATCCATAGTTTAGACAATGACATCAATAGTCATTCATCAAAATAGGAATAATAATTCTAGTAATCCAACTACAACAAAAATTAGTGATTTAAGTTCGCGTCTTAACGAGCTACTGCTAAATGAAAAATGCATAGATTGCTCTTTTCAGATCGACAAAAACGTAATGAGTTGTCATAAGTTAATATTATCATCAGCAAGTCCGGTCTTTGAAGCCATGTTCTATGGTCCGTTGGCTGAAAAGAACTACAATGATATTCCGGATATAAACTTTGATGTTTGTAAAATAATGATTGATTTTATCTATACCGATAATATATTAATAGAAAATGATTTTAATTTAGATATTGATATATTGATTGAATTATATTATTGTGCTGAAAAATATCTCATCAATGAGTTAATGTTAAAAATATTAAACAAAATTCAAATAACATTACGTTATTCAAATATATTACAAGCGTTGGACTATTCGGTGTGTATGAATTTAACATCGTTAATTAAAATTTGTATGGATTTTTTTTTATAATTGTTGTTTAAATAATAAAGATTTCTTGTCGGTGTTAGAGATTAATAACTAAATAAATAACGGCTTTAATAACAAGTTAGGTATACCAAAAGATTGTTGAAGTATGCTATTCTCTGGAATACTTCATGAAACGAAATATTAATTTAATTGTAGTGATAGCAAAACTGGTACTTACCTACATGCAAATGTATAGAATTGGATTATCAAACATAAATCGACTATTTTAAGTGTCGATCATGATTCAATTTTGGGTGTAATTTTTTAGTTGATCCTTCACTTTGATTGGCTTCTGATGTTAAGTATACGGTTCGGAGAATCGTTGTTTTTTTTTGGAACTCGATTTGATAATAAGTCGAATTTTGTTGTATCAGGATGATAGTCGTTTAAAAGGGATAAGTTATATGGGCATGGAGGTAGTTACGTGTGAGTGGGTGTGAGTGAGTGGATGGGGTATGAAAGTGCGTGTATGGGGGATTTTTATTTATTTTATTTTAATTTTTTTGAGGTATAAGTGTATGAAATGCGAGCGAGCGTGTGGCTGTGTGGGTATGTGTACACCTGCTAGTACGTATGAACGTGTACGAGTGTGTGTGTGTGGGTGAGAGTGTGAGGTGCGATAGCGTATGAATGTGTGATTGAGTGTGGGGTTGGACGTTGTGATCGCAGTTCTTTCGCCAAGGGGGTCGCCAAAGTCTCATTTTTCCACTTGTTTTTTTTTCATTTCCGTATATATTATGTAATTCACGTACATCTCAGTTGTTTGTGCTGGAGTAGTAGGAATTCTACCTCGAATCCAATGCTGAAGCTAGTCGATAAGGCTTTATAAACCTCATAAGATACGCGACCTGCTATGCCTTTTCGTTGATTCGTCAACGAAGAAAGCGCTTCATTACAATATTTCATAAAATAGGACTTTCAAATTTTATATTTTCCTTATAATAACTCTACATTTGTGTTAACATAAGAACATTAAAAGATTGCTTTATCCCACATCCATTCAATAATTTTAAAACAAAGCAATTTTAAAATTCGTTATGTAGTCATTTCAAAAAACTTATAATTTAATCCTCGCATAAATTCAAGTCACTGTTATAAATTAGAATAGTTTACCTTCATAAAAACTAAAGAATAATTTCCTATTATCGTACATCATCTCTTAAAAATATGAACAAAAACACACACAAAAAACAATCATGTGATAAATCAAAATAAGATCAAGTGACACAAAGATGACTAAAAGTGAACGTAAGGAAAAAAATTATATAAGAAAACAGGTATCTATCTATCCAGATGTGCATCACAAATTTTCTTTGTAACGCTTATTTTGTGATTTATTAATGGATTAAAAATTTTCCAGCTTTTCTGCTTAGTAATCTGAATTTTTTCTGTATGATAATAATAATAATAAAACAAATCCAACTAAAGAAATAATGACATAAATTTTTACGTTATTCTGGTGCAGCAATAATTTCTTAACTTTTTTGTTATTTTCTAGGAAGAATATTTAAAAAAAATTGAAAAATGAATAGTTGGAAAATTTTTCTTGTTTTAAGATAAAAATTTGACACGAAATTTTAAGATATTTGACATCCAATCAAATTCTATCGTAAATACGAAATATAATAATATAATATTTCAAACAACTATAAAATAAATTTTTTGATATTGTGACACTTCCATTAAATCGAATATCCAAAAAAAATATCCCAAAACAAATTTGATAAGAAACTATACATTTATTACAACAAACCTTATAAATTCAAAAGCTCAAAGTATATTTTTGTTATATTTTTAAGGTAAAATATCTATTCTGAACCATTAAGATTAAATGGAAACAATAACAGATATTTTAAAGCTCAGAAATGATAAGCAAATGTCTTTTTAATGTTTTACTTTATTTATTAATTCGAAAGAAATTTTTAGTTTTGATTGGCTTTTGGAAATATGTTATCTTCTTAATTCGAGTTGTTGAAAGATTATTACAATAAATTATTATTTGCATATATTTATGTTTTATCTATTTCGAAATAAAAAATAATTGATCTTTTTAATGACAGAGTTCAATAATAAAACAGAACAAATTGAGCATTAAGATAAAATAGTTTGGCTATTAAAAAGAAAATGGTTCCCTACTCCGTACCCCTCATCCTTAATGAATAACGTGTTGAACTACATTTTTTGTTCTATCTTTACAACACTGAATTTCTTTAAAACAAATTTTTTTAGTCAAAATTATTTATTTCAATAATCAGTTTTTACATTTATTTTTTTTGTAATAAATTTTATTTAAAAAAGTTACTTTTAGTTTATGCAAATTAAAAAAATTATTGGATAATTTGTGCTGATTATGAAATTTAATTATATTTATTTAGTTTGTTGATTTTGGATAAACGACTTATCAAATCTATGATTTTAGATCTAAGTAGATTTGCACAGCACTCCTCCACCCTTCAAAGTAATTTATTTACTTTTCTAGTGAGTAAAACTCTACCGCCCCTTGATAATTCATACTAAATACTTAATTCATATTACAATCTATATATGAGTCTAATGCTCGGTTGCTTGAACATTTGCTAAATCGTCAATAAGAAATATCTTTCAAACCTTTTTCACGCCAGATTTTGACAAAAACAAACAAACATTTAATTGAATAACAAGATAAGAAAACTTAATTGAATCTATAAGCCTTATTTAAGGGTCCAGTCGAGATCAAAATACGCAAAACTAGTTAAATGGAGAATTAAAAAAGTTATCGGAGATTTAAATGTTCAAGCAACCGGGCATAAGAAATTTTTTCATTTTTAAACGTTTGAAGTAAAGGTACGGTGTGTACCGTAAAAATAAATTTAATTTGATGGCTTGAACAAGGTGTTTGAAAATATTCTACTTAATACCAAAACATTCTATTTCTACATTTTTTATATTTCATATAATTGGTTATAACAATATTCTACAAAAAGCGTATAGGGTTTCTAAATTTAAACAGCATATCCAGCTCGAAGGGCCAAAACAATGAAATTTCGGGTGAAGCGGTGAGCAGTTTTTATTTCATTGTGCTCCTACCTTTGACGACCCTAATAATTAAACATTTTATTGTTAAGTCGATCGTGCCACGTGATCAGTGATCGTTAATTGTAGACATTAAATTCTGAAATTGCAATGGTATTAAAATTTGTGTCTGCTACAAAAAAGTTTGGCTTAATGGCATTAACAATCTAAAGCATGCCAATTTATAAAAAACAAAACCTTATCGAATTTCTCACTGACATTGTACAAATATTATTATTATTTTACCATTTATTTAATTACCACACTTACATAAAGTAAAAACTATATAAACTGAAACGTTAAAATGGTTATGAAAAATAATTATATTATTTCGACTACCAAAACAATACCTTAATCAAATAAACAAATATGATACATTTATGTCAAAAACTTCTGTGGCATATTGTGGTATCATGAATACAGAATGAAATAAAATAAATAACAAAAAATTCTTCTAAACAACAGAAATAAAATTTATAACCAACAACAAATGTTATTTTATTTAATAAATTTAATTTCATGTTTTTTTTTGCATATTTATGAAAATAAATTTCTACATTTTTTTTCTGTACAACATCATTAAAAATTGTTAATTGTTTTGACAACGAATTACAAGTTGTTTGGTTTAGAAAAACATGTTGGATTATACATGTTGTGCATATATCTATAGGTCATATCAAAACTCACGAATTGTGGTTGAGCATAATTAAAAAAAATGCTATTGGATGGAGAACAAATTATGTTGCTGTATGTATCAACTACTAGTTGTTTGAATTAATTTTAATATGAGGTTGTTATCCTTAGTAGAGTAGTATACAAGGCATTTGTAACCAAGACGAGCTTGTTGCATTTGAAATAGCGTTTTATCTAAGCATCCTTGCAGCTTATTACTTAGTTTTACTTAATTTTTAAAACTAAAACTAATACTAATACTAATACTAATACTAATACTAATACTAATACTAATACTAATACTAATACTAATACTAATACTAATACTAATACTAATACTATTACTAATACTAATACTAATACTAATACTAATACTAATACTAATACTAATACTAATACTAATACTAATACTAATACTAATACTAATACTAATACTAATACTAATACTAATACTAATACTAATACTAATACTAATACTAGTACTAGTACTAATACTAATACTAATACTAATACTAATACTAATACTAATACTAATACTAATACTAATACTAATACTAATACTAATACTAATACTAATACTAATACTAATACTAATACTAATACTAATACTAATACTAATACTAATACTAATACTAATACTAATACTAATACTAATACTAATACTAATACTAATACTAATACTAATACTAATACTAATACTAATACTAATACTAATACTAATACTAATACTAATACTAATACTAATACTAATACTAATACTAATACTAATACTAATACTAATACTAATACTAATACTAATACTAATACTAATACTAGGGCTATTATTTTGAAAACGTACATCGAAAAAAAACAACTATTTTTTAAAAATCTGAAATTTTGATATTTTGTTGGTATTGACGAAAAGAAAAAAAGTAATTTCTGCTTTTATTTTTTGAGTACTCTGAATCGGAGTTATACGCGGTTGAATTTTGAGGCTTTTTCACGTAGTTTTTGGTAATGGTGGCAATGTTTTGTGAATATGTGCCACAAATTTCATCCGACTTACGTATATTTTTGCAAGTAAAAAGGAAAATAATTGAATAATTCAAATAAGTAAGTTTAAAATTAATAACTTTTCTCTTTTCTGCTAGGCCGCGCGTAAATCCTTGGTTTACTTCAAAGCTCATATCTCAAAAAGTAGGCTTTTTTTTTTTGTTTTTCACAAATTTTAAAGTAAACATATGCAGCTATGAAATTGAGCAATAAAAAGTCAGCAATTCAATATGGATTTTTTCTTACGATTTTTTAAAGTTTGGTATATGAAAAATTCACATGTGTTTTTTTATTAAGTTAATAATCTTGTACTAAATGTGGATCTAATAAATTAAACATTTCATATTTTAACACCTGCAATAAATTTGAACCAGTTTTTGTGTATTTCTGATTGAGAAACAGGTTTTTATTCAGAATAAGAATTGGAGATCCCAATGATCGAAGATTTTGTTATAATTTCAACATCACCAACACTAACATTAGAAAAAAACATTAAAAAAATATTTTTCCTATAAACATTATAATTTAATCAATATTATAAATAAATACATTAAAAAATTAATTTATATATTTTTTTTTGCCTTTAAATTGAAATATTTATGATAATTAGAAAAAGAAAACATTTTGGCAATTATTTTATCGGGTGTAGTGTTATCCGGTAAAAAACAGTGGAATCCTTGAGTTCTTTGTTTTCTTCCAAGAATATTTCGTAGATGTCGGTGAGGGTCCATAACACCAACCGCTTTGATTTCTTAATTTTTGTCGATCCTTCTGTAATAGTAACAACATCTTTAAGGCCAGGCATTGTTCTACTAATTTCCTCTGATAAGAAGTATGTTTGAATTTGTTTTACTATATTTTGTGACAAACTGTGCACTTGTTTGCTTTGAGGCCAACTGTAAGGACCTACTGTTTCCAACAGATCCATGGCGAATTTTACCAGTCGTCTTGATGCATTAAATTCATCCTGGATACGTTGATTTGACCAAAATTTACGTGGTAGAGTTGTCAACAAAAACACTTGTTTTGATTTACAGCTGGCATCTTTAAACTCTTTTTTAAGGTTCATAAGCCATGATGTATATTCACATTCCTCGTTTGGTGATAACACTTTAACTGAATCTACTTGAAATATTCCTTGACTTATTGGCGATGTGACGCTTGCAATTTTTTTATAACTTCCTGTTGTAATATGATTTTGTTTGATAGGAGATTCGGCTAACCTTCCAAGAACATTGTTAATATCTTCTAAAATGTCATTAAGTAGTTCAGGAACTGGTGGAGATATAGTATCAACCGAAACTGGTGATGGATCTAAAGATGCTGGAGGTATTTGAATATTTTCGTTCGTTGGAACATTTTCAATATCCTGATTTATAGAAATAATTTCACTATCGATAGTTTCCGAACATGAAAGCTGCTGTATAGAAAATATTAGTTGCATATGAATTTTTATTCATTTTAATAAAATAATTAAATTTACCTAATTTTTATAGATATAAGTGCGACATGTTTCACATATAAACTGGTCATCACGCAAAGTAAAATTTAGGGTCGCAGCTTTTTGAATAACAGCTGGTGTGACCAGTTTCACATTTTTTGATGTCCACTGATGATTTTTGAGACCGTACAAGTTACAGCACAATTTGAAAGGCATTTCTATTATTAGCTTTTCTAAACGTTATGTCTTCTAAATATTTTGGAATATAATTGATTATAAGGCAATCCAATCAATATATATATATATACCCTTGAAATAGTTTTGACATAGGTAGAATCAGGTAAAATTAGGTAGGTACAATTTAATATATTTTGATTGGATGCAAGTATAATTTGGTCAAAAAACGTTTGTGGGCGTCATTAGAAATTTTAATTAGTAAAAAGGGGCTGAATAGACATTTTTTAAAATGAATAAACATTTTACACACCCTTTTAATAATTTAAATTCCTTTATTTTACCACTTAACTTAAATTAATTTTTAATAAGTTTTTAACCATTTAACCGCACAGAAAATGGTTCAAATTTATTGCAGGTGTTAAAATATGAAATGTTTAATTTATTAGATCCACATTTAGTACAGGATTATTAACTTAATAAAAAAACACATGTGAATTTTTCATATACCAAACTTTAAAAAATCGTAAGAAAAAATCCATATTGAATTGCTGACTTTTTATTTCTCAATTTCATAGCTGCATATGTTTACTTTAAAATTTGTGAAAAACAAAAAAAAAAGCCTACTTTTTGAGATATGAGCTTTGAAGTAAACCAAGGTTTTACGCGCCGCCTAGCGGAAAAGAGAAAAGTTATTAATTTTAAACTTACTTATTTCAATTATTCAATCATTTTCCTTTTTACTTGCAAAAATATACGTAAGTCGGATGAAATTTGTGGCACATATTCACAAAACATTGCCACCATTACCAAAAACTACGTGAAAAAGCCTCAAAATTCAACCGCGCATAACTCCGATTCAGAGTACTCAAAAAATAAAAGCAGAAATTACTTTTTTCCTTTTGTCAATGTCAACAATATATCAAAATTTCAGATTTTTTAAAAATCAAAAATTTAAAAATCAACAAAAAAATGTACGTTTTCAAAATAATAGCCCACTAATACTAATACTAATACTAATACTAATACTAATACTAATACTAATACTAATACTAATACTAATACTAATACTAATACTAATACTAATACTAATACTAATACTAATACTAATACTAATACTAATACTAATACTAATACTAATACTAATACTAATACTAATACTAATACTAATACTAATACTAATACTAATACTAATACTAATACTAATACTAATACTAATACTAATACTAATACTAATACTAATACTAATACTAATACTAATACTAATACTAATACTAATACTAATACTAATACTAATACTAATACTAATACTAATACTAATACTAATACTAATACTAATACTAATACTAATACTAATACTAATACTAATACTAATACTAATACTAATACTAATACTAATACTAATACTAATACTAATACTAATACTAATACTAATACTAATACTAATACTAATACTAATACTAATACTAATACTAATACTAATACTAATACTAATACTAATACTAATACTAATACTAATACTAATACTAATACTAATACTAATACTAATACTAATACTAATACTAATACTAATACTAATAATACTACACATTTTATTAGCAAAGGAAAAAAATTTCATTTTAAACCATATCATTTGATTGTTAAAAATCGATTTAAACAATTAAATTGTTTATAATAATATGAATTTCTTAATATTTTGTATAAAAAATATTTTTTCCTCAAAGTTCAATTTTTCAGCTACAAACAAGTAATCGGTGAAAATTTTGTAGCTCTTATAGATTCGGAACTACGAACTTTTGAAAATAAGTCCTCAAGCCAAAAATCACAAAATTCACGAAATTTAGAACAGCTCTATTTTCCAAAAAAAAAAAAAAAAATCCTCGAGCACGTATATCTTTTTTTTCGACATAGAATCCGCAAAAAAAGTTTCAGCCAAATCGAAGAGGTGTCAATGAATTTTCATCAAAATCCGTTCGGTTTGTAAAAGAGCTACCCATTTATGTGTTGTTGTGACACATATTGTAAAAACTATAACATAATAGACTGAGAGCCAGTGAACGGCAGACTTACGGTATTTTAGCAAACTCCATATTGATGCTAGGTATAGTTTTTCACCTGCCGTAGTTGAAATGGGTATTCACTATCCCCGCCGATGGTTCCTTTGGGCGTGTCCGCAAGTCAAAAAACGTAAAAATTGACTTCAAAAACGTGATTTCAGCATGTCTGCCGTTTTAATATCTCAAAGTATACAATCTTTTTTTATTAAAAAATTCAATGGCAGACACCTACTCCGGTTCTGGGTATTTTTTTTTAAATTTCAAAGATTTAAAATTTCATGAAAATTTACTTTATTTCAGCGAAGCTGAAATTTGTATATGTTATTTACATTATTATTATACATATGAGCAATTTCACGAAGATTCAACAACGTTTTGACTTGACCCCTTTTAATTTTGATTATTTTTTGTTTATAGATAGTCTTTGATAAATAAAAAATACAAGTTCTCTTAGAATTTTTTTTTTCGACCAGGGGTCTTCACAGGGTGCCCCTCAATTTTTGTTATTTTGTGATGTGAGTGCATTTGGACGAGCGATTGTAGAAAAACTACTCAATCGATTTTCATAAATGATATGTCGTTGAATAGGTATTAGAACAAAGTTTTTAAAAATGTACACTGTCACTTTTTTGAAATAATTTTTAACAGTGTAACATAAGAAAAAAATGGTGTAATTGAAAAAAAGATGGCATAGCCTTTTTTTTTTTTTTTTTTTAACTAAATTGAAGCTTATTTTATATCTAACAACTTGTGAAAGTTTAGGACTAGTGTCATTTTTGTTTTAGAGATAAAATTCGTTGTGCATATGACTGTCGGGAATCAGTTTTTTTTGTTCTGAAGGAAAATTATAAAAATGGCGATTTTTAGATTCAGATTTTTTTTTTATGTTAAGTATCAAATATTTTATTATTAAATGAACTTTTTAAAAAGCAATTTCAGTCAAGTTCAGCAAAATTTTGCGACATTTTGGCTCGACCCTTTTTAATTTGGTTTATTTTGGTCTATATTTAAAAAAATTCTACTTGAAGCCGTATTTTTCATTTATCAAAGGCTATCTATAAACTAAAAATAAACCA
The DNA here is from genome assembly GCA_963693315.1 of Diogma glabrata. Classification (NCBI taxonomy): domain Eukaryota; kingdom Metazoa; phylum Arthropoda; class Insecta; order Diptera; family Cylindrotomidae; genus Diogma; species Diogma glabrata. Next base: position 265,341,285 of record OY856188.1, read on the forward strand.
AATTAAAAAGGGTCGAGTCAAAATGTCGCAAAATTTTGCTGAACTTGACTGAAATTGCTTTTTAAAAAGTTCATTTAATAATAAAATATTTGATATTTAACATAAAAAAAAAATCTGAATCTAAAAATCGCCATTTTTATAATTTTCCTTCAGAACAAAAAAAACTGATTCCCGACAGTCATATGCACAACGAATTTTATCTCTAAAACAAAAAATGACACTAGTCCTAAACTTTTACAAGTTGTTAGATATAAAATAAGCTTCAATTTAGTTTAAAAAAAAAAAAAAAAGGCTATGCCATCTTTTTTTCAATTACACCATTTTTTTCTTATGTTACACCGTTAAAAATTATTTCAAAAAATTGACAGTGTACATTTTGAAAAACTTTGTTCTAATACCTATTCAACGACATATCATTTATGAAAATCGATTGAGTAGTTTTTCTACAATCGCTCGTCCAAATGCACTCACATCACAAAATAACAAAAATTGAGGGGCACCCTGTGAAGACCCCTGGTCGAAAAAAAAAATTCTAAGAGAACTTGTATTTTTTATTTATCAAAGACTATCTATAAACAAAAAATAATCAAAATTAAAAGGGGTCAAGTCAAAACGTTGTTGAATCTTCGCGAAATTGCTCATATATATATATATATATATTTTAAGAAACACACACAGGGCGGTTCCAACATGCGGGCACACGCTATAAGGATTTCTTTGTCTGAATGCGAATGAAAGCTAATCAGTAGCCATACGTATTGTGAAAAATTTTTATGAATGTTATGTATGTCTGTTAAGTAATGTCTGTTAAGTAATAAAAATACAATTTCTTCTAAAGAAATAAACAAAATTTTTTAATTTTTATAATCATATGATGAAGCAGGTTTATTGAACATACACAATGACATTACATTTTGAACCTTTTTTGAATGATGTCTTCTTTCTGATTGAATTCTGATAGGTATAGGGTAATACGTGTATCAGTTTAACAGTTTTATTGTGATCAAAAACCAAAGCCATAACAAAAAAGTATAATAATAACAATAGTATAAAAACACAATAATCAGAAACTTCTGTTAAATATGTCAGCTGATAATTGCAAAGTTTGTAGTAAAGCAGTTACGCCTAATGAAAACGGTTTGCAATGTGATGCTTGTGATAAATGGGTTCATGCTAAATGCTTTGAGTCTAAACGTTCTTATCCACGAGAAGCTAATTTTCTTATCTGGACTTGCTCTAAGCAATGCGAGGACTTAATTAACATTTCGCAGAATATTCGTGAGATCGATGTTACAAAAGAGAGTCTTACCGCAAATCTGTCATGTCTAGCTGAGCTTTTGCGCAAGTCATATATTACCAACATTAAACTTCACGCAATTAATCATGAACTTAGAAGGAATGATTGTGTAATGCGTTCTACTTTGAGTGGACTAGAGGACAGTATTAAAAATTTGCGCGATGAAGTTGAAAAATTAAATACAGCATTAGGAAAAGATCATCTACAGAGTCAACAACCATTGAGTACGAGTCCTGCTGTGATTGGAAACTGAATCGACTCTTCTGAGATTAAGACAGTGCAGTTTTCAAAAAATTACATACATGTTTCTCGCCTTGAGCCTTTAACAACTACTGATCAAGTTTTTAGTTACATAGCCAGTGGCCTAGGAATTGATAAATCTGATATTTTCTTCAAAGAACTACTGGCTCGAGGTAAAGATAGATCTTCACTCTCATTTATTTCTTTCAAGGTTGGCGTTGTGGATGATCATTTAAAAGCGGTATCATCATCTTCATTCTGGCCACAAGGAATTCTGGTTAAGCCATTCGTAAATCGGACACGCAGCAGTTGTTCTGGAGGACAATTTAATCAAATCAATCAAAACAATGCTTCTTCTAATACTATTTCTCAACTAGGAAAAGGATTATCAAATACGAACAATTATTCTGAACAAATACAACAGCATCAATCTCAAGAATCGTTATAGCAAGACAACATACTATTAATGGTACCTAGTTTAGCTACGAATGATCTCCAGGTCAACGAAACGTCTCAAACCGATTCTTCTGCTAATATTATTTCAACATATTCCTCTAAATTTTCTTTATGTTGTGAAAAAATAAGAACTAAACAACTTTTGCTCTCTAGCGTCGTAAGATGTGATAATGTTGCTGTTCAATATAATAATGCTGTTAAAAATCTAAATCATATTAGTGAGCTAAACAATATTCTTCAAATTCATTTCAACAATTCTAGTGGTATTCGATCCAAGGCGGATAAAATTTACATGTCCGCTTTGAATACAAATTTTGATGTTATTGTTTTAGTCGAAACTTCACTGACCTGCAGCTTTAACTCTGAAGAATTTTTTCCTCAAAACTATCTGGTGTTTCGTCGTGATAGATATATAAGTGAAGAATTAAAAGGTGGAGGAATTTTAATTGCAATTAAAACCAGCTTCAAGTCTGCTGTCGTATATACTTCATCTAGCGAGCTTGAGTTTCTAGCTGTTAAAATTAAATGCGGTCGGATTTGGATTTATTTATGCGCAACCTATATTCCGCCTAGAAGTTCACGTGAAATATACATGAAACTAATTGATGCAGTCGCCACAGTTTTAGCTTTAATGGATGAATTGGATGATATAGTCATACTTGGTGACTTTAATTTACCACTTATTGAATGGTTTTGGGTTGATGAGGAGGAATTTTCTTCAACGTCAACAAATAAGTTGTCTAATGAATTTCTAGATAATCTTACTAGTTTTGGACTTAAACAGCATAATCGCATCTTCAACAATCAAAGTAGAATGTTGGATCTCATTTTTTCTACATGTGAACAGCTTGCAGTCTCTGTATGTGAGCGTTTAGCGGGCTGCTCTAGTATTTATCATAAACCATTACAAATTGAATTAAATTTTATTGTCTGTGTTGATAATAGTGATAAATCATTTTCGTATTTTGATTTTTCTAAGGGTGATTATAGTTCTTTTAATTTGTTCTTGAGTTCCGTTGATTGGTTTTCTTTGTTAATAATAAATTTGTTCCTGTTTTTCATAGTATTGAGTCATATCGTGAACCATGGTTTAATAAAAAGCTAATTAATTTAAGAAATCGCCGTGATAAAGCTCAAAAATTTTACAAAAACAACCAAACCACTTCTGCTTACTATACTTTTTGCGTTCGTCGTAATGAATTTAAAATTTTGAATAATTTCTTGTATAGATCATATTTGTTGCAGATAGAATCAGAAATTTCTATCAATCCTAAGAAATTTTGGTCGTTTATCGACTCAAAGCGAAAAACTAATGGCTATCCTAAGACCATGAATTTAAATGATGTGTATGCTTCGAACCCTGAAGATATCTGTAATTTATTTGCGTCATATTTTAAAACAGTATATTGCTCTGAAGATGGCGAATCAAACTCTCCATTAACTTGCTCCTTATCTAGTAGTCCTTATAACCAGTTGAAATTTTCCATGGAAGAAATCATTGCGGGATTGAATGAACTTGACACATCTAAAGGTGCCGGGCCAGATGGCTTGCCTCCCATCTTATTCAACAGATGTGCATGTACAGTGGCTGCTCCACTAACGTTGATTTTTAACATGAGTTTATCCTCCGGTATATTTCCAGAAATTTGGAAGTTATCTTTCATAAGACCAATTTTCAAATCTGGTAAGCGTGATGATATTAGTAAATATAGGGGTATCGCTTTAATTTCAGTGTTACCAAAGTTTTTTGAAAAACTAGTTAAAATTTTTTTGGAACTTCATATTAGAAAGTTTATTGCTCCAGAACAACATGGTTTTTTATCTGGACGTTCAACTACAACCAATTTAATGTTATTCTCGCGCTATATCTCGGATGCACTGCAAAATTATAAGCAAGTTGATGTAATATACACTGATTTTAGCAGTGCGTTTGATAAGGTTAAACACCCTAAATTATTACTTAAGCTTGACAAACTTGATTGTGAAATGATTCCTATTAAATGGATTTCATCATATCTTTCACAGCGTACGCAGTATGTTAAAATTGGTAATCATTGTTCTACGTCTTTTAAAGTAACTTCTGGTGTGCCGCAAGGTAGTCATCTTGGACCTTTGCTTTTCATTTTATTTATTAATGATGTTTGTAACTGTTTTAAATTTCTTAAATTCCTATTAAATGCAGATGATATGAAGGCCTATATTACTATAAAATCAATCACTGATACAATTAATTTCCAAAGTGATTTGAATAGATTACATATTTGGACTGTAGAAAATGAGCTATTTTTGAATATTTCTATATGTAAAATTATGTCAATTTTTAAAAACAAATCGCCTATCTTAGCTGCTTATTATTTTTGCAATAATAGCTTAGAAAGAGTTTATAAGTTCAAGGATTTAGGCATTATTTTCACAGCTTCATACTCATTTAATGATCATTTTGACTACATGATTGGTCGAGCTAATTCAATGCTAGGGTTCATCAAACGTAATACTAAATATTTCTGTGATCCATTAACGCTGAAAACGCTTTATTGTGCATATGTCAGATCAATTTTGGAATATGTTTCTGTTATTTGGAATCCACTGTATGTTACCCATTCGTCACGGATTGAAAGCGTGCAGAAAAGGTTTCTTATCTTTGCTCTTAATAGATTGCCTTCAAATAACACTTGTCAGTTTTCTTTAGAACCTTATGAAAGTCGATTAGAGCTGTTAACTTTGAAAACGCTGTATAAGAGAAGAGAGGTTGCTTGTGCGGTTTTTGCAAGAGATATTTTGTGTTGTCGCGTAGATTGCTCAAATTTATTAAATTATTTTAATATATATGTTAAATCTCAGCAGCTTCGCCAACGTGATGTATTTTTTGCGATTAATTTTAGTAGTACTAATTATAGCTCTAATGAATCAGTAAACAATTGTATGAGAATTTTTAATAAATTCTTTGAATGCTTTGATTTCATGAAATCGAGAAATGTTTTTAAAAGATCTGTAAGTAACCTTTAGGCATTTTGACTTAAGTACCTTTATTAATTTAATTTTGTTGTAAATTTGATTGTAATTTTTGTAACTGTTGTGTTTTATTCTCGTTAATGTATTAGCCAAATTAATATATATATGGATGGTTGTAATAAAAAAAAAAAAAAAATAAAAAAATAAAAAAATAAAAAAATAAATAAATGAATTCCGACGAAATTTTTAAGAAATTGTCTTCATAGCTCTGAAATGTAAACAAAATGTCAAGCTTTATTTTTTCGTTCATACTTTAGAATAGTCAAGGGAAGAAAAAAGTGTTCACATTTGTGGAGTTTCATAATAATTATAGGGTGTTCCCGCATGTTGGAACCGCCCTGTGTGTCCTTCTTAAAATATATATGTATAACAATAATGTAAATAACGTATACAAATTTCAGCTTTGCTGCAATAAAGTAAATTTTCATGAAATTTTAAAACTTTGAAATTTCCAAAAAAATACTCGGAACCGGAGTAGGTGTCTGCCATTGGATTTTTTAATAAAAAAAGATTGTATACTTTGAGATATTAAAACGGCAGACATGCTGAAATCACGTTTTTGAAGTCAATTTTTACGTTTTTTGACTTGCGGATACGCCCAAAGGAACCATCGGCGGGGATAGTGAATACCCATTTCAACTACGGCAGGTGAAAAACTATACCTAGCATCAATATGGAGTTTGCTAAAATACCGTAAGTCTGCCGGTCACTGGCTCTTAGACTATTGTGTTGGCGATTTCTAATATTATAATATATAGTAATATATAGATTATATATATACTATCTTAGAAAAAATTGCATTTCCTACGACCATAGAGATAAAAACGTTTTTTGTTTTTACACATGCCTCACCCGACGGTAGCGCGTCTCGTGAACAAATGTTTACTCACGAAAACTTTGTACAAAATAAAACTTGAACTTATTTGTGAAAACTTACGCCAAGTGCTAACGGCAAACAGTGTTAATTATATGAACTTATTTGTATTAATTAATACATTAATTTATAAAGTACGAAATATTTGTTACCTACCTTAATACTGCAGTTCTTGTTACAGATTTCGGATGTGATTTATAATTTTTTGATAACGCAGAAAAAATTCGATAGCACTTTGAGTGATATTTTTGAAAATATGTTTATTTCATTTGGCAATTTAGAATCTTTCATATGCAAATGATTTTTTTTTCGTATAACTAAAATTTTATTACATATCTGTAAAATATTTTCCGAAAAAGAATTCAAATTTTCAATTTTTTTAAACAGAATACACAAAACGGTTTCAATTTCTCCGACATTTTAAAAAGAAGATTCTTCAAAACAAATGTTTATGTTATGATCATTAAAAAACAGTGCGAATTCTAATTGATGAAAATTTTATTTATACATGCAGGCGAGATTTTTTTAGTGAAAAAGATGCAAGTACCTAAACGCATGTAACCACATTTCAATAAATTCTTTGAATTTTCGTTTTTTTATATGAAAAAATATATAAAAATAATAAGCCAAATAGTTTGATCGGAGATTCACACATTTATTTATACTCAACCTTTGTATGTTTATTACCACAGCTGACGGTCTGACGGTAGACCTGCAGCTGACTGTTGATTTTATACTTTTAATATTATTATAATTCATCTGTATGAATTTCATCTGGCATCAAATGACTTGACCGTATTGCATTTTGATACAGATATATACGAGTAGCTGACATATAATCCCCCATCTGCCAAGCAGCTGATCACTTTTTTTTCAATTGTTATATTGTAAGCATGCATCATACATATTTTGAAGCGGCAGCAAATGACTTTTGGAATTCGTTTTTTTACCAGTTTAAGCTTGCCCTACAACTACACTCCCCACTACTTTAGCAGCTGACTTCCAGATTTATCATCAGCTGGAGTTAATTAATTATAATAAATTGCAACGCTGCCTCCCGGTCTACGTTGTTGTTTGTTTTCATTAAAACAAATGAGTAAAATGATTGTTAGTGTAATTTTGCACAATTAATCTTATATTTCAGATTTTATACAACCTCACCTGCACTTTGAAACAGAATTGACGTTCTAACATGAGGTCAATAATACATATTCCTCATATATCAGTCTCTTTTTTATATAAGTTTGTCTTGACGTCCGGTATTTTCATTGTCATTGAATATTCTATTAGATGGCAAACTTTGCCACTATTTTTTTTGCTGACTATATGAGGAAATACATCCAGACCGAACAAAAAACTATTTTGACAAATGTCAAAACCAAATAATTCTGAAAACAATCTGTGATAGTCATTACAAAATCGGTAAGTTTATAAATTCTTCAATTTCATATAGTGTATTTATATATTATCTTTATGTCATTAATAAACCAATTTGATAATGTTGTGCAACGTTTCATAGGACCTTCATGCATAAAGCACTAGAAAACGTTATTAAATAATTTCGCGATGAAAAGCTGCTACACTTCTTGCTAACAAACAACACAAAACTTGAAAAAACAAAAACTAAACTTTTTAAAAATTCTATTCGCATAAAACAACCTATCAACCTTTGTCCAGAAAGCTCACATACAAATATTATAAATAAGGTTTGCAACTAATCTAAAATCCCACACGGAAGTTTGAACAAACAACATAATTTATAAATATTTTCAACTTCCTTCGACCAATTTTATTTATTTTTCTCATAAAACGATGTTGTTTTTAACAAGACAATTTCCAACAATGAAGAAATCGTTATATGTTTTTTTTATAAAAATACGGTCAACATAAAGACAACACAATGATGTATGGTTTTATATGTCCGACCTAACCTCCTGCTCCTGTCAAAGTAAAAACAAAAAAATTACAGGAACAAAATAAATAATATTTTTTTTGTATATTTGCTAAAAAGATATAAATTTTATTTTATTATTTTTGTCCTTTGGTTGTTAAATGTCCTTTTTTCAATCAAAATAGAAATTTTGAACTAAACGAAAAACAACAAAACGTAATCTTATAAATATTTATCAAAAAATATAAAAAAAAGGAAATTTTGAAATTTCGACCAAAAGGAAATCAAAATAATACTTTTCCAATTTTGGATAATTTTTTTCGTTGCTTGTTTTGTTGTTGATTGATGTCTTTTTGATCCATTCAAAAAACATACTCGTATATCAAAATATAAATGAGAAAAACATTTATATACTTAAAGAACAAAAACCCGGTGAAGTATAGGAAATGGTTTAATATTATGATAATGTGATAGTGAATGACCAATAGTCAAATGGACAGTATCAATGATTTATGTCTTAAAATGTAAATTAAGAAAACGATTTCTATCATTTTTTGTCAATGTAGAACAGATAACAATTTTGTTTGGCACAGATTGATAACTGATAGATTTCAAAACAACGATTTGTTGTCTCTGCTACTCATTGGGAAATAAATTATTTTAAAACGACTAAGCTCTCTTCGAATGGGCTACAAAATCTAGGTCTCACTCAGAAAACGCTCGTTAGTTTCAACTTTTTTAAAAAACCGAAATATTATCTACCAATAGTTTGTAACGACCGGCCTTATTTCAACTCATACATTGTATTGGGAATCAAAACCAAACACAAAAAACAAGTACAACAAGTCAATCAACAAATTTATAAACATGAGGCTATTACATTTTATATTATTTATGCAATTACAAGTTGATTGATTCATTTTTTAATTGCATCAATAATAAAAACTGGGTCGTGCAAGTATTAAGGTATGATAATTTTGAGATCATATGGATTTGTTTTATTGAGCGTAAGAGTGACCAAGGTATTTAAAAAAAGAAACAAAAACAGAAAATTCTAGCTATAAATTATCGATCAATCTGAGATAGATTATAGTAAGATTAATTTGGATATTCAAGATTATAAAGTCAAAATAGTCATTATAAATATATAAAATAAAAAAATAGATAAAAATCAAACCATGTGGTTGTGACACCAACTTTAATTCCTACTAAACAACACATTGTAATAAAAAAAATGGTTTGGCCACTAATTCAAACTTTCAAGAGTCCTAATAGTTAAAATCTATCTGCTCAATCGATTATGTATCATAAATTTGATTTTCTGCTGTTTTATATGCATCGAATGCCAAACTTTTTCCATCAATGTAATATTTTATTCAAAAGTATTTATCTGTTAAATTTCACTCTGATTGCATACAAAATCTTACGTCATTTCATATTCTATTCAACCGATTTGTCATCTTGTCTACAGAATTTTAATGTATGATCGATCACAATAGAGCAACAACAACAAAATAAAAAAAAAACACATAACAGCAAATAATCCAAGATTTTCTTCTTTGCTTTTCAATTTTCTTTTTTTTTTTATTGTAAAAAACGAAAATTGCATTTCAATTTAGATGATTTAACCAAACAAGTCAAATCGTAAATTTAGATAAAAAAAATATAATAGTTGAACGAAAATGATGCAGACAAGAGAACCATTGTGGAAATTGTAAAAAAAAAGTAAACTGCTAAAATGATAGTTTAGATAAATTTGTCAGGTTAACAAATATTTGAAGTAGAAAACTAATGGTTCTGTGAAATAATTTGATTGTTTTGTTATATTTTATTTAGAGTTTGATGTGAAGATTATGGTCATCGAAAATCAAGCTATTAAATCTACAGGTGTAATGATTGTTTGAGAAGGAATTTTTGTTTTGAGCTAACAATAACATTTTTCAATAGTTTTCATAACACATTCACTAGAAAATTTATTAGTCTAATATAATCATTTATAATCATTTATATTAATATTTCTATGTTATGTTTTCTTTTGTTTACCCAAGTACCTTTTGTGCTGTTGTAAACATTTTCTTTAAAAAATTTTTTATAATTTCTTTAATAAACTAATAAAGTAAAAAAAAAAAAAAAAAAAAAATTACAGTTTAACACATTATTATTACAAAGGATTCGACATAAGTATAGAACCTTAGATTACTTACCTAGATTAATTACCTTAGATTACGATTACTTATTATGATTACTTCTATTCGACTAGAAGCATTTTTTTTTTTTTAATAAGAAGTGTTGTGTAGTAGGAATTATAAAATGTGTCACAACAACACATAGATACCTTTTAAGACGTAGGTCCCACAACAACATGCGTCTTGAGGTATAGGTGGACGCTTTTTTTAAATCTTTGTGGATTGAAAGCACTCGAGACTATTGATTCGGGCAAAGCATTCCATGTGTACGATGTACGCACAAAGAAATCTCTTTGCATTCTATTACTATGACAGTGAGTAATCTCGACAGTTCGACCGCCCGCACACACCGATTGACGAGTAAGACGGGGAAAAACATATGTCTGAGGCATTATGGACCTGATTTCATCCGAGCACTGCTGGTGACGATATTTATAAAAAACAACGAGATCAGCAACAGTGCGACGATGTTGCAGGGAATCAAGACCTAATGTTAAATCTCGATCACCAACAATTCGTATAGCTCGCTTTTGAACAGAGTCCAAAAGAGCCAGGGTAGTAACAGATGCAGCGCTCCAAACTTGACAACAATACTCCATACAGGGACGAATATAGGACTTATAAATGTGAAGTAATTGATGCGAAGTAAAATATTTTTTACATCTATTGAGGAGGCCGAGTTTTCTTGACGCGCTCTTTGCCATGGCCATTATATGATCGTTCCAGAGTAAGTCATTGGATATTGTGACTCCCAATGAACGAATGCTTTCACATTCGCGTATTTGGTCGTCACACATATTAATTGAAATATCGTTGGGAAACTCGGTCTTTGATCTGGAAACAATCAATAGCTGTGTTTTGGTGGAATTAAAATTGACCAAATTTTTGTCACCCCAATCGGCGACTTTTTTTAGGTCCTCGTTTACATTTATGGCAGCGTCTCTCCGGACGGGATTTATTCGTTCATGCATTTTACCCTTTGAAGATAGGGAGACGAATGACTTGTGCAGTGGACTATCATCTGCAAAACTATTTATTGGGTTACTGGTGATTTGCAACAGTTCGTTGATATAAATTAAAAATAAAGTGGGAGATAAAACTGAGCCTTGGGGTACACCAGCGTTAATTAATTTGGACTCAGAAGAAAAGCCATCTATAGATACCGAGATGTATCGGTTAGACAGAAAATTTTGAATCAACTTCACGACTGCGGGATGAAAACCGTACGCAACGAGCTTGTTGATCAAGTTGGCATGCCAAATTCGATCAAATGCTTTTGAGATGTCTAATGCGATTACGTACGTTTCACCACCTTTCTCAAGTATGCTATTCCAAATATGTGCCACATAGTTCAATAGATCGGTTGTTGATCTTTTGTTTCTAAAACCGTATTGGCTGTCAGATATCAAATGGTTGTCCTCCAAAAATTTGGATATGTGTGAATTAATATAGTGCTCGTATATTTTAGACATGACTGGGAGTAAGGCTATTGGTCTATAATTTGAAATATCACATTTCATTCCTTTTTTTGGGACAGGCTGGACATTGGCCAACTTCCAGCAGGATGGATAAATACCAGATTTATAGGATTGATAAAATATTTTGGTGAGGGTTGGTGCAAGTTCTTTTGAAAATGTTTTTAGAATAACAGGAGGAATGTTGTCCAGACCAGAAGCTTTGTTGTTGTTTAACCCCCTTAAAAGTTTTTCGACAATTTTGGGTTTGAAATGTAATTGTTTCATATTAACTCCTGAAGACTGGGTTTGGGGTGTTTCTTTAGGAGTTTCTAAAACTGTTGAATTTGAAGCAAAGCGTTCCGCGAACAATGTAGCTTTCCTTGCAGGGTCAGTAATGATTGAGTCACTATCACATCAATGATAGGAGGGATAGAAGATTTAGTACCACAATTTAAAGAATTAATGGCACTGTAAAAACTTTTGTCAGAAATTGACATACTCGAAAGTTTTGCCGCTGTCGCTCTGTCAATCTCTGCTTTTTCGTTTTCGATTATCTGGTTTGATATTTTATTAGCCTTTAAATATTGGGATCGATTAACAGAGTTCTTTTTATGAATCCAAATATTAAATAATCTACGTTTGTTTCTAAGAGCCAATTTGGCTGCTTTCGAAAACAAATATTTTTGTTGGGGTTTCATTATTGAAAAGGGAACTAATTTGTTAATACCGAATTGAATGGTTTCAGTAAAGTTTTGAGCAGAAACATTTACATCGTCTGTATAAAAACTTGATCAGTCGTCTCCAGCATTTGTACATAAACACCTGTGGTTGGTTTCTGATATTTCTTGTAAGTTTCCAGGTTGTATATCCATACACCAGTACTGACTTGACACATGCATTGAACAATGTGTTAAAAATTGTAAATTACAACAATTGTGAATCAATATTAATAAAAAATGCACTCCTGGCTGGAAAAATGAAAAGGTTGCCTGTATTAAAAAACTTCAGTTTAGTATTTGAAACATATGTTATTATGAAATTATCCATCTTATTTTTTAAGTGGCATACCAGTCCATAATTTTGAATTATATAAGCTCATATTTCAATTAGAATTTACATTTAACCCATTGTTATGCCCGCCAAACTACGTGATATTTAACAGGTAGCATTTTTTAAGAAATCTACACTAACTCTAGAACAACAAACTAATATTAGAAACTGAATTCCTGTACAACCACCAAACATTTACATTTTCATGTATAATATGGCTAAATTACATTGTTTCATTAACACTGTTTATTACCAAACAATCAGTATACATAATCTTCGGACTTCCTGTAAAAAACATCAAAGACATAATAGTTTTTTTATATGTTTGAATACTCCTTAAAAATATTTCGAATTTTAATTGTTTTGTTTTATCTCTTTGCTAAATAAAACGAAACGGAAGAGTCATGCGATCAACAAACAATCACTCTCCTTTTCTTGCTTTGTTTTAAATATCATAAATACTAAAAATGTTTTGGTATTTAGTTGAGTAGCAATTTAAAATTTAAATTGAATATGTTAAAAGCAAGGTTTATGTTAAAATTAAAATGTAATTAAGATTAAAATGTAAAATATAGGTTCTTGTACTATTAATAATAATGAAAAAAAAAGAAATTAAAAATAAACCAAAGAAAAAAATGAATTATATGTTCGTGTCTGTTTTATTTCTATAAATAAAATTCTGTAAAAGAATTTTGAATTATGATTTCAAATAAAATCCTTGTCAGATGATAGTGTAAATGTCTAACAATAAATTCAATCTGTGATATTACAAATGAAAAAAATGTGTTGCACAGCACAATGATAATAGTTTCTGGTATAATGGAAACTGTGCAAGAATTTGTATTAATCTAATTAGCTGCAGAATGTATTGTAATCAATTACAATGTAGGTTCACTATAAGAGAAAATAAATTGTGTTTGCATTTATATAAGTTATGACGTACAAAAAAGGGTAATTATGTCTTCCAATAGTCTAACACGTAAATTAAAGAAAATGAGAGTTTTACCAGAGGAAAAAGGCAATGTGAATCGCCTTATGTTGTATGATATCATGGAAGACGTGTAATGCAGAAAGAATTGTGTATTAAATGGAATAATGCGGTGCTGAATGTGCGTCCGACATAATGAAGCTGAGAAAGTAACATTGTCTGACGAAGCAGATCAGCAGTTATAATAATTTAAGCTTATTTATCTTAATTTTTGTTAATTTACTATTGTTCTGTTTTAATTGGTTTCGAAAAGTGTAAATAGGTTATGAGTTTTAAAGTGTTGACTTATAGATCGTTTTTCTGTAGAGTCCGCGTTGAAAAGGAAAAACTGTAATACATTCGTTTATTTTCAAAATTTATAAAACCCTTCGATAATAGATGCTTTAGGCGTCTGTACCAAACGTGAGTAATTTGATGCTCATAAGCTCAAATCTAAGAAAAAAATAAGCAATCTTTTACCGTTTTTACGGAAAATGGAAAAGTTTAATGTGCATTTCATCGAACGCTGGCGCTGTGTCTATATAATTACATACCAAAAACATGTATTTTTAAAAATAATTTAATGATTTAGTTTAGATTAAATTTAAATACAGTATCATTTTTTAAAACAATCAACATGATAATATCTTACTAATGAGCTTGATTCCTTGCCATACAGACGAAATGTTGCTGATTTGACAATTTTCTACAAATACATTATAGATGAACGAACTTCCTCTGAGATTATTTCAATTTTACCTGAACTAGCAAACTTCTCGCGTTTCACTAATCCCCAGAACTGATATACTGTGGCCAATGCTTTTACGGTTCCAATAAAAAGGTGCAGAATCGCGGTAGTCATGACACACTTGTAGAAGACTGCCGATATACCCGATAAAATTACCGATACACGATAATAAATCTCCTGCATGAGATCCCGTCTAAGTCGCGCACCTAAATGTTCGATGGTATATGCTATTGCCATCATCATTTTGGGGATAACGCAAATGCGACCACATATGTAAATTATAACGCTCAAATGCCCAAGGTTAAAAAAAACACGAGGCGAAAGGTGATGATAGCTTCTCCAAACACCATTTCGACCCCCAAACACTTCAATATTACTTTCAAAAAAGCTTTTTTGTTGTACATCTAGTGAAGTTTCAGTTATTGCATCAGCTGTTGAGGAAAATATTTCAAGAAAAACACGTCTTTTAGACTACTTCTTTCTCTACGCAGCAACGTGACTAAAGCTACCATTTATGGTTGGTAAGCGGCCTTTTAAATTTAAACATTGGTTTCGGACGAGCGTTTTGACTTCTTTAAGACCCTTGTTATCGCCGATGTTACCATTTCTATTCTCGTAGTTGATTTCATTTCAAAACCAACATCTTGTCGATCAACTAACTGGATTATTCACTTAGGCTACCTTATTAACTTCCCTAGCACCATCTTTTACATTGTTTAACGATTCAGTTAATATTGAATTTTTCAATATTTTCAAAAACTTAAGGACTTAAGCGTGAGAATATTATCTAGCTAACCTGTATAACATAACGTGATATACGTTATTGAAACACATGGACCACCCGTTACATGTAAATATCGTCGACTAACTCGACAAACTGGCCAATGCAAAGACGCAATTTGATTTAATGTTATCTTAAGGCATTTTCCGACCATCTAATAGTTCTTTTTCTCTCCGTATCATAAAAAAGAAGAACGGCGAGTAGATACATTGCGGTGACTACCATTTTCTGAATAACATTACAATTCCTGATAACTATCCTATTCAGGATAAAATGTGTTGTGTTACAGGAATTACAATATGTGTCACAACAATACTTTTAAGACTTAGGTCCCACGGTACCTTTTAAGACTTAGGTCCCGCAAAAACATGCGCTCTGAGGTGTTGATGAACGCTTTGTTTATACCTTTGTGGATTAAACGCCGCCCAAAACTATTGATTCAAGCAAAGCATTCCATTTGTACGATGTCACTATGACATCGAATGATCTCAACAGTTTGACTGTTTGCATAAACCGATTGACGTGTAATACGGTGAAAAAAATATGGTTGAGACATAATGGATCCGATTTAATCCGAGCCAGTGCTAATGACGCTATTTACAAAAACAAGGAGCTCAGAACTTGAGATTTCTGCTCCGTTTGGACTCTTCGAATTCATTCAAATGATTTTCGGATTGCGAAACGCTGCGCAATCCTTCCAATAGATTATTCACTTCCTTCTCCGAGACCTTAATTTCTGTTTCATCTACATAGATGACCTCCTTCTTTTTGCTTCTGAAAATTTTGAAGAAATCCAAAACAACTTAAAATTGTTTTCGAGCATCTTTCTGACGCTAGTCTCATTATAAATGTTGATAAACGCAACTTTGCTAAAACTTAAGTTGACTTCTCGGACATTATATTGATTGAACTGAAATCAAACCTACGTCTGAAATCAAACCTATGTCTGAACTGAACTTGCCGACGCTATTAATCGTTACAAATTTTCCAAAACGGTTATGCAACGCGGTCGTTTTCTTGGAATGATAAACTTTTACCGTAGATTCATTCCTCACGCCTGGTGGCGATCAAGCCGTTCTCAACGATTTTCTCAAAGTGTTCAAAAAGAATGACAAACTCGTCATTCAATGTTCTGAAGACGACGTCGAGTTATGCAAGTGGCAACTCAGTTAGGCGACATTTTTTTCTTATTCTTCACATTTTGCCCAACTTGCTGTAATGCTCGATGGTTCCAACAAGGCGCATCTGGCGCTGTTGTCCAACAGAAAATTAACGTTTGTTGGACATTCCTAGTTTTTTTGTACGAATTCATGAGTCACAACAAAAATACAGCGCTTATGATCCCGAACTTCTTGCAACTAACTCTGCAATTAAATATTTTTGGTATTTTCTTGAAAGCCAAGGTCCTTGAAGGTCCTCGAAAAGAATCTTTACTCTTTTCACCGATTATATGCCTCTCATCTACGCTTTGTCGCAAAATCCTTGCCAAAGAAAGTCCTCGAAAACTCAGACACTTACATTTCATCAGTCAATTTACGATGGATATTCACCACATCTCTGGAATTGATAATGTAGTTGATGACACACTTTCTCGTGTAGAGAAAATACTAATTCATGAAAACCGTAACTACGACGAAATTGCTGATGCCCAGTTCAATGATCTCGAACACAAGGAATTAGTGGACACTTGTCCCATACTTCTATTCCGTTCTTTTTCATTATCGTTTGGCAATTCTGACTGTGAAAGTTGAGTTGTCAAAACTTATCGGTTTCGAACGTAAATGAACTAGCAGTTGCAATCCTAAATGTAACGGACTCAACAAACATTTGTACCAAACTCATAAATCTGTTATCATGGCCTATGACCGAATAGACTGGACACGTATACTACCATCAATATTACTCGGTTTACGAAACACTTTCCGTGAAGACTTCCAATTTTCATCGGTACAACTCGTCTACGGTACTAACGATAAGCGATTTCCCGAAATGTTACTTAGGCAAAATTCAAATTCCCCTCCTCAGTCCAATTTCGTTTCAGAACTGAAAAACTTTTTGATCTCCTTCGTCCCGCGTTTTATTATAAACATATATATTTAGGACGTAAATCGCTTCAAGCTTCATAAGAAGATCCTTCTCCTGTTATTAGCCTTGACGATAAAATTTAGTTAGTGACCGTAAAGGTTAACACATTCGAGTTTCCATCGATAGATTAAAATCTTGCTTTAGGGAACAATTTGAAGATGGCCTAGCTCAAAAAACATCTACTTAGAGTACTAATCTCAGTCGAGCAGACGAAACTTTGTCTTTTATAGATAACATCTGATTATACTCCTTCGGACACATTCTATTCTTATCTTTCTACCTCCACAGAAACGAAACACCGCAACGCTAACGCAAATGTATCACCTAAAAGGGTTTGATTTAACCCCATTCCTCAGCATTAATTATTCATCCTATATCCACAAACGAAGGCACATCAACCAAGCAGGCAGAAAAACCTGTACCTCACTCGTTTAATTCGAACTATAGCACAATAATTCACTATATCGTCCCTATGAAAGTAGAGGGGATGATTTGTAGCGATTACTCCACTTTTGCTATATATAAAAGTTACACTTACGCACTGCAAGACGTTATATTTTTTATATTACAGCAATTGGAAATAAGCATTAATAAAAAAATTCACTCCTGGCTAGAAAAATGAAAAGGTTGCCTGTATTAAACAACTCCTATATTGTATGCTTGTTGTATAGTGGAGGTGAAATATGTAAGTTTTACATTGCCACGCAATATTTGAACGATAGAAATAGTTGGAAATGTCATGTTTCTAAATTAATAAATTATGCCTTGCACGCTATGCTTTGTAAACTGTCACATTCAAATTATAAAATAAACAAGAATTAACACATCATACTCACCTTGGTGTTCAATCTCTTAGTATTTGCTTTTCTAATGTTGATGTTAGGCCCAACTTCATATGCAATGGTTTATAGCTTTTGTTTATTCTGCTGCATGTCCATAAGTGTGCGTGTAAACAGGCAGATGTCATTTGCGTAGTCTTGATAATTGAGTCGTCTTATCAATAAGATAAGTTTCATTGGATTTTAGTTGAACTTGCGTCATCAATCTTTCACACGGCACTATCTAGTACTATTAGGAATAATAGCGGAGATAGTACTCAGCCTTGTCTCACTCCTCGGTGATTGTAGTATTTACCACTACTTTGCTGTCCTCTGTATTGCATCCTGTTTCCGGTATTCTGATACATTTCCTTTATTCTTCAATGATTTTATTCGAGAAGCCTTTTTCACCATAACTTTTTTTTGTACAGAAACATTGTCTTTCGTATAAAGTAAATATACATTCAAATAACATCTAGTCTTTTTCACAACATTAAATTAGGTTAAATAAATTAAACCAACCAAAAAGCATTAAATTGAAATAGCTGATCGATGCAAAATATCTGACGTGTTTTTTTCAAATTTCTGTTATTTTGACATAAAATAGTGCAAATTTTAGATTTTTTAAATCAGACAAAATGTTTGATACAATCATAACAAATGTTGATTGATATATTAGACAACGTTTATTAAATCAACAACTTTCTTTTTATTTTGACGAAATTGGATTTAACTGACTAAGAAATCAATCATGTGACAAAAAATAACGTGTCGTAATTACTTTGACGGTAGCTATTATTGACAATTTGTAATGAACACTGATCCTGATAGTGCAATCACTATCAGAAACATTAGAGGAACTACGTGCCTTGCGAGGTTTAATTCCAACTGGCTTTAATTTTGCGGATTCGAGAAGATATTTCCCCAGTCCAGTACAAATGCAGAATTGCAAATGCAAAATAAAAAGAGAACTGATTTAACTACGAAAAATGAGGAACAAGGACTCTGACGACCCCAAAAGACAGAGGAATCAAGATCTTCCCACACACCACGTTAATCAAGTTACTACATTTACAAAAAAAAATTAAAATGTTTCACTCATCTAGATCACATGGGATTCAAACCTTCATGCTCACATTTATCTAGTAAGTTATCTTGACCAACTTACACTAAGCAATAAACTATGATAATAAGGAATAATTCTTTCAAAAGATGCGCCAATAGACCAGGTGATTGTCAACTTCTTGATTTATATTTGTATTTTCCTTAACATGATATAAACAGAAGGTTTTCCATCAAAATATTCTCTTACTAATATTTTTTGTTTGTTTTATCTGATGGACATCTAGAGTGCGTGCATACCAAAAATTAAAGTCGCCACCAATATAATACTGATCGAATTGAACAAAAAATGAGTATTGTAAATATTCAGAAAATATGATACATAACTACTGTAAAGGAGATCTGGTTCCATTAGAAGACCAATGGAATCGGTATGGCAGGCCGCGCACCTAGTTCGATTTTGAACCCTAAATTAGCTTCAGCCTGCGGGAACGAGAGAGTATACCCACCGCCCAGTACAAATTATCTGAATTGTACGCGTGTTTGTTTATATACCAGATAGGGGAAGCGAAGAAGCCACGACCGTCACGTTCACCCCCATAATTATTTTCCCATTCACGCACTCCCTCATACACTTATGCATACACACATACACTCCCACATACACACATACACACACCCACCCATTCATACACCCATACTTGTATCCATGAACATACACATACCCACACAATCCTATACCTATATGTAGAGATAAAAGTACTCACACCATACTAGTAGTAAATCCCGTTCTGTCCTCCCAGCTGGATTAGCCGATCATCTCTCTCAGCCCAATTATGTAATAAGAATCAAATACCGGTGGATGAATGTAAAACAAATTGTACGTAGAATTTATAATGCTGTTGTATACGGTGAATATGGATGACAGCTAAGTTGTTGTAGCAATATAGCACTATTAGTTCATGCACTGGTGGATAAATGTAGAACAACTTGGGCGTAAACTTTATAATGTTGTTGAATACGATGAATGTGGATGACTGATGAGCGATTGTAGCACTATGAAACTATTGATTCATACAGTGGTGGATGAATGTAGAATAACTTGTACGTAAAGGTTATAACGTTGTTGAATACGGTGAATGTGGATGACTGCTGGGTAATTGTAGGTTAAATTAATTTATAACTGTTGAATCCAGTTGATCAAAAAAAAAGAAAATGGTTTCTGATGTTCACATAATACCATGTCCCCATGTCGAAAAAAATCACAATCAACCTGCATAGGCAGATCTCGAGATCCGGACGCAATAAACTTTTATCGCACAAATCAGCCCACAATTCCAAATTTTCACAATTTAATTCAAATACTTTTTTATTCCGTATATGTTTTGGTTTCACTAGATTTTCTTTTGTTCTTTTCTTAACCAGGCTCGGAATAATGATTTCATTATTTTTATTAGTAATGATTATGGTATTGTGCAATCACTGTGCAATCACTATGCGCAAATAAAATATTGATAAAAAAACTCAATTCGATTTCTTTACTTTAATCAGGTTTATTTTGTTTGTAACAAATAATTTTGTTTGTAAATTGGTTTAACACCAAAAAAAATTAATCGAAAAATGCTATCTATCGCCATTTTATAATGTTCCAAAAATTTTAAATATTACTAATCCTATGATTATTTAACTAAACTATTATAATTAGACATTTAAAACCATGCCTTATTCGTTTTCAAATAAACTTTCTGCCTACGCATATATTATCGAAATCTAATAAATATAAATTTTTCTAAAAACAATCACTACACCGAATTATATTTAATTGACAACCATACGAGGCCATACGAGAAAAAAAAACTCACTCCAGACGTCGAAATTGAAAAAAAATCCAAATAGATAAGAGAGCCTTTATTGTTGAGTTCAAGTATTTATAGTTGATGGAAAAGCATAAAGGTCGATTTCCACGATAAAACAGAAACGATCAGTTTCTATGTTTAGATTAACTATGCGCACCCACTAAAAAAATGTGGCTGGTTTAACCTTTGCTTGTTTGGACGCATTTCACCATAACAATACTGACAACTATTCTCAAACAATAATTCTCATCGAATTTTTCCAACTGAATGACATTTCATTCTCCATTCGCATCCGTATATATTTATCAAAAACATTATGAAAGCGCGTGGAAATTATGAAGAAGACGAACAATAGAAAACATATCGACAACGTTGAATCGACAAAACGCCCTTCTCAACGCGGAGACAAATTGGTTAGTCAAATATGCCATATTTTAGTTTTTTGAGTTATGGATACTGAAAAACTGGAATATGGGTTGCGTGACTGGTGAAGTAAGATTATACACATTACACATATTGAAAAATTCTAAATCTGCAACTATCTGGTATTTTCAATTTATTTTTAATATTTGGCAGTGTCTAAAAGAGCATTCCGTCTGTTCTAAAATATTATCATCATTTTTCTGACTAAGTTCTGGTTTTTAAACAATAAAGTAGTGGAAAAATTACCAGCATTTTGCGTCTGTCAGACGTTTGTCAGACATAGATATTTATTTATTTTGTTTATCTAGACTCCTTAAAATCCTGTGGTGGTTGATATATTTAAATCTAAATAATTAATCACCACAAAACATAAAACGATCACATGATCACTTATACTCATGACATGAACCATCTGTGAACGTTGCCAAGACTTAATCATATTCACGCCACCCATACGATAAATTAAGTAATTAATTTATTCAAAATCGAAATGAAGTGTGATTCAGACTTCGTGATTGAGAGTCGAACCGCTTTCCCACATGCATTAAATTTGTATTGACAGAAGTTTTCATGTTTATTTTCGTTTTTCCTTTAAACGTAGTTTCTTGTACTCAATCCGTAGCCGTCATCTACAATGGTTTCCGTTTAAAAAAAAAATTACCATAAAATAGTTGTGTGCTGTTTCCCAATGTAATTTCCTGTGTTCAATTTGTAATCGTTGATCGCTATATAATTTTTTATATAACAGTTGTACAATACCATTGATTCATAATCGTGCTGTTTTCAAGTATAATTCTTTCAATCGTATCATAATCAATGTTTATCATTTAATTCTTTTCAATTTTTTTCATACCAATTAGCTGTGTAAATGCATTAGTGGGTATAAATAATGAACAAAAAAGGAAATAAAATTCCCCAAGAAACTACCTTATCGATTCGTTATTGTTGGCCAACGGCGCGGCGTTAGCTGATTATAAATAGAACGCGATAGATAGCTTCGGTCTGATGTCTTTGAAAATTCTAGTTGTGAATATCGGAAAGCATATGTGGAATTTCTTTTTGAATTCACGTTCTGTATATTAAATATAAGTAGTGAAATTTTACTTAAATTAAATTTATTATTAAATAGTGCAATTAGTCCAATTTTTGTAATTAGCATAATTCATTAGCAATTTAGCAAAAAGTTATATGTTTTGTGCCGCGTTCTGTAGTTAATCAAACAAAAAAACAGAAAATCACAAAAAATTTACTACCCATCTTCAATTTTCTAGTTTTCAATTGAGTACAAGTTTATATGTTTGGGTTGTTACATTACAAACATGAAAACTCTCTGATACCTGGTGGCATTTCCCGCGTGAATATCAAAAGCAAGGTAACTTGGATTCACGTTTCCTGTATCATAATTAAATAGTGAAAATTTTAGAAAAAATATGGAAAATTTTTTGTTTGTGCAATTAGATCAATTAGGTAATGTTTTTTTTTATGTAAATCTTAGTTCAATTTATAAAAAAAAGAATCTATATGTTTGTGCTGTGTTAGAGCAAGTTCAACATAAACATAAACTTATATGGATTGCATTTGTATTGAGTAAAAATCTCCTTGGCGTTCAATTAGTTCGGTTTTTATTTAACTACAATCATTAGTTCAAATTTAAAACAAATTTGTGTGTCTGTGCCGCATTAATGGTTAATTAAAAATAAAAGAAACACTGAAAAATTTACTGCCCATGTAAACTCATATTTCGACTTTATGTCTAATCAGTTCACAGTTGTTGGTGGTTTTGTTTTAACAGCTAGATGTCCAGTCTTGTGCGGTAATAAATTTAACTAATAAATTATAATAATATGACTGTGGAATTACTGTGATATTGTATGCTCCCTCGAACTGTCATAAAGGGAACTATATATAATAATTTTGCATTCTCATATAAAAATAATTACGTAAAATTCTGTGTTAGCCTAATTTATACCAAAATAATTACGTATAATTCTGTGTTAGCATAAATTATATAAAAATAAATACGTATAATTCGTTGTTGGCATAAGTTATATAAAAATAAATGTGAAGAAAAATAAATTTAGCCAAAAACTGTGACATTATGAACCTCGTAATCATCTTTATTTCAATTGCTTGTTGAAATTGGGAGATTGTCCATGTTCCAGATAGTTGTGTTATTAAAATCCTAGCTTCATCGACACAAAATCTCTGTGATATTTTTAGGGTAACACGGATATCAGGACGAAGTGAATCAGTGAATTGGAAGCTGGAGTGTGATTTACGGAAAATACTTGGCCGCATGCTACGATTATAAATACGTATCCGGCACGACCATTTTGTTTTTGTGATATTACGTTGACATCCTCATTCCTGCTGAATAGTACATTTCCTTTAATAAAAAAAAGGGGGGGGGGGGAGAAATATCACCGATCATCAACAAGTTTGGATTACAATAATTTTTACATCGTCGTTGTGATACTGATGTCAGAGCTTACCAATCGATGAACTGGATGAAGATGAGCGATTAACTTTGGACAACAGGAGTGGGAGCTGGCCAAGCTATGCGGTGAGTCGTTTTAAATATGTATATATGTGGGAGCGTTTGTACTATGAATGTTTGCGTGAATGTATGGGGTGTATGTGGGTGGGTGAATGCATATGTAATTAATATTTCGATTTATTTTATTTTTTTTATAATTATAATTAGTGCATTATCTTATGTGATTTAGCCATTCATTATCAGTAATTTATTGTTTGAAAATATGAAGAAAAACAAGTGTAGTAGCGAATGTTCCTAATAGCACCATTAATGATAATATTCATTGAAATTCAACCCAAACTCATTTGCTACAACTAATGGTAATTTTTAGTATTGCTATAATGGGTGCTGAATTTTGAGACCATATTGTCTAAAGAAAAAGCTGTAGAAATTCTTCACAGTTTTTCAAGGCAAAAACTATTACACCAGAAAATAATAATACCTTTTACTGGATTGAAATTACTCATACCAATCTCATCATATAGTATGACTAATAACCAAACTAACGTTACGATTAATACCTTTCGAGATAAACATGAAAATTTTCGTAATACAACCTGTCGTTATTCATCACCAAATTTCTCCATTTTTTTTAATGGCGGATGTCATGAAGTTATGCCTTTACTAATCGTAACCCATGGTATCTTGGTCTAAAGCAGATCAGTAAATATAATAATGCTTCGAGGTTTTTACTATGTATTCGAAAAATAAAGGACCATTGGATTTGTAAATACTAGAGAGAGTTGGTTCAACAAATAAAATTTAATTTTAGTATTTTAGCAGAAATTAAAAAGGAACCGTTTTGGTGAATTTCGATCAATAAAAAATCGCTGCAGAAGCGAATGATGATGAAGTTTTCTTTTTTTTAATGACTATATACCTATTGTCGACCAACTTTGAATAGTATTATTTTAAATTTTAAAGCTTCAATCTTTCTTTGATTACAGATTTATATATTGTTTTATTTGCTTTACCACAATTTTCATTTATATTATATTTCTCATGTAAATTGGGCGTATGGACTTGGATGTGTGCATGTGTGTGTATGTGGGGGTGTGAGTGTGTGTGTGCATGAATGAATGAGATGCAAGAGTGTGTGAATGAGTGCGGAAATATGGGGGTTGGACGTAGTGATCGTGGTTCGTTCGTACACGGGGGTCGCCAGAGTCTGTTTAGTAATAAATAATAAATAAAATATTGTAAAAATTGTGAACATAAAAATCGTGGTGTTATTATTATTTACATCCCTACGAATTGGAGATATACATCAATTCAAAATGTAGAAAAATAACAAAACATTATGGTAAGATATTGAAGACTTGTCATGAATTTGATACTTAGGTATTTACAGACACAAATAAAACTTAAAAAGACATTCTTGGTTCAAAGAAAAATAAATAAAATAACAACATACAAACTTAAATAAATATAAAATAAAAACAAATAGCAAGAAAAAGAAATTAATTCAATTAAGAAGAACTAAAATGAAAAAAAAAATATGCTTACCTAACTTATTCTTACGATAAAAATTAAATAAAAATATTTCAGACAAGAAAATATTTTTGTTTTCTTGTTCAACTTTTTATCAAGCACGCAATTCTCTAATTATAGTCCACCAAACAACTAAATAAAACAAAAATTCAAAATTTTGGAGAACAAACAGTATTGAGTACATTGTGTAAACGTAACAGTCTACATTGGTTGGAATATTTGGATTAATTTTTCTTATTGATAAACGTCAACATCAACATGATCAAAATATTCACAGATTCTGTACAAGTCAGATCTTTCTATATATATTTTTGAATTAAATGTCAGAAAAACTTAACCAAAAGTTTTAATACTTTGTTCCGAAATCTTAGGGGAACCAATTAAATCTTTCACAATTAATGTTTATGGTTCTACTTTGAAATTAAACATTCAATGGTCATCTTAAAAAAAGGAAATTAAAATGCTCTGTGGCTTTGCTCCTTTAAACCTTCATTTATTATTTTTATTCTAGAAAAAAAAAACGAAATCAACAATCAAAAATTTAATTTTTATTGTGAAATAAATAAACACAAAAAACAACACCAACATAATTTATAATTTCTAGATTTTTTGTCTACAAAACTATCGAAATAAATATAAAATAAAGTAGTTTTTTGTCTCTCTGATTATTTCCAGATGCTGTTAAAGAACCATAAAATATTCACCACAGCACAACACAACAAAAAAAGATGCTTCCAACAAAAGTATTTAAATTATGGAAAAAGGATAACAAAACAATAAAATGAATAGAAAATTAATTTCGGTCAGAAGAAAAAAGGAAAAAAAAAATAATATAACTTAAGTTCAGAAAAAATTTTCCTAGTTCCGTAAAATGAAAAAAAAAAAATAAAAAATGTGAAAAACAAAACGAAAATTATTTATTATATATTTTACTTGAGTTAAAGAAGAGTCCCAATAGGGATTTATTGTTAAATGTCTATCCTAAACGAAATTGAAAGGTCATTGAGAGTGAAAAATGTCTTTAGCACAGGTCAATTTAGTAGAACTGATTATGGTTGAGAACTGAGTGAAAATAAAAGGATATAGCTTAAAAAAAATCCTAAACCAAAATATCCGTTTTTGAAAAGGGGTGAAATAGAAGGATGTACCCTAAATAAATTCAACTCTAAATTATTAGATCTCATGTTTATTTTATTATCTTGATCCTTTGTTTTTTAAGACATTTTAAATGGTTTCCAGTTTTTTTTTTCTGTAATAGTTTTGTTGGTTTTCTTTTATAGGAATAGACTGAGAAATTGGGTCAAACGAAAGTTTTAAGCTCCACTTTTTTAATGTAACTTACTTTTTCGGTTTTATTTTATTTGTTTTTTCTCTAATAAAACAATTTAGTTTTACGATATTTCAATGTGGATAATATCCAGGATTAATAGAAGCTTAAGTAATTTTTGATAGTTTTATTATTTAAATTAAATTAAATGTATAGAAAATATGTTAAAGTAATTAAAGTTTTATTAGAAAATGAGTTTGAAGATAATAAAGGAGAGGATTATTTCAGTTCCATTTGTAAAACAAAATCGTTAATGATTTGGGTATTATAATGTGATTTGGTTAAGGCCAATTATGTTTTGAAATAAATTTAATATATTTTAATTTGAAAGTGAGTTAGTTTAAGGTATTGAAATGTATAGATACTAAAATAAAACTATAGTTATGGGTTTTGTTTGTCAGTCCCAAATTAAACCACAGGAGGGAAATGTTTTTCTAGATTTATTATTTTTGAATTGCTGATATTTTGATATAAATACGGTTTTGGAATTAATTGAATTTTAATTAAATCAGTTTATAACTTCTTATAAACTTTCACTTTTAAACTAAATAGAATCAGTTAAAATAACAAAAGAAATAAGTGGTATGATGGAGTTGGAGAATTAGGTGGTACCACGCCGGGGTCACCAATATGGGTGAAAGATGTTTGTTGTTTTACGGTTTTTATCTATTTGATTTAATTTGTTTAATTTGGCCTTTTATAAATAAAATATGAATAGTAGTAATGTCCCGAGAACGATTGTTTAATTTGTCACAGTTGTAATTAAGACCGAACCTCTAAAAACAAAAAAACAATCGGAGGACTACGTGCCTGGCAAAGTTGTAATCTGACGAGCTTCAACCATGTGTGTTAGAACAGCAATATCTCCTATTTCTGTACAAATAATCAAATATGCACGAAAAAAAGAATGTGTTAATGGAATCAAATAACCAAAACAAATATGCAGGGACTCTGACGACCCCAAAGACCGAAGAAACCGTGACGCTCACACCAACTTGACAACTACTAAAATTTATAATTTAAATGATTGAATAATTTATTCTCTAACCCCATGATTGTTCCGCAGCAAAATCAATTACCTTTTGATCCTTATGAACCCATGCTGTAAAGAACCATCCTTCACTACTGCTAGTTCCGAGTTGTATATAGAACTTCCAGCTCTGTTGGATTGGTGCTGGTACCAAACGTTATACTCGGGTTTTTTCATTGCTCGCTAAAACCCAAAATATTCACCTTTCTTTCCTTTGCTACAACGGAGAATAGATCCCAGGCTGCCCTGAATTCGGCCAGATTCATTTGAATAACTTATAGATTTCATTTGTTAGCTCGGCCTGGAAGGACGGACATCTTTGAGTATGGTCGCCTTTCCTCTTTTATCCGCATATATGACACAATTTTTAGTTGGTTAAGTGACCCTTAATGTTTCATTTCCAGCAAACACCCTTCCTTTCAACCCATGTTCGTTTTCCAGTTTCCTTTTGTGACGCCTTTTTCTCCTGTTTTGGGCAGTTTTCCATCCCCATCATTACTTGCAGGGAATGGGTGAACTAAACTATCCCCTTATTGTTATCCAGCTATGTCTTTTCCGTTAGTAGTTTTCTTTCTTTACTGGAAATACCATGTGGTTTGTTTTTGATGTGATTTTTGCTTATACGCTTTTTCCTTTATTTGATGGTGCACTAGCGTTTTTCACCTTTTTTCGTGTGTTTCATGTTGCCTTGTTGATGTTGATCGCCTTTCTTTCTTTCGAACTCCACCTGAATATGGTTATATTGACAGGAAACCTTGAAAATTTCAACCGCAATGGTCATAGCTGTTTTATACAACCCCTGAACTACGTTGATTCTCCTCCTGAATTGGCATGGAATATGGATGTTGATTTTTGGTTTAAGCAATTATGACAACTCCTTTACATTTCTGTTAATAACTTTTTTTTTTTTTATTAATTAGTTAGACATGTTTAGCACACTAAATATGAAATCTTCATTATTAAGACTCTTTGAATATCCGAAGACACCATGTCAACTATAAAGGAAGGAGATGAGGAAAATGGAAGGAATGGGGATAAAAGGATAACTATACTAATTGTTTTAAATGATTATGGACATTTTCTTTAAATGCCTGAGGGGAAAATTCATCGGGAAATACAGAGGCAGGCATTGAGTTCCACAATTTGGCCACTCTATTACAATAGTCGTTCTGAAAGGACACAGTTCTACAACGAGGTATTTGTACAACAAATGGATGGGATAACTCGGCAGCTCTTGTTTGTCGATTATACTGCGCACACGATGGAAGGATATTTTGAATTTCCTTAGAGGAGAATTCGCTAAAGTTATATTTATAGTAGATTGATAATTCAGCCACATTTCTTCTGTGCTGGAGTAAATCAAGCTGGTCCATTAGTCCATTGGACCAATCAACCGTATTGCTTTTCTCTGTACAGAGTCTAGACATTTTAATGTTGACTGACAAGCACCTCCCCTCACATGACAGCAGTACTCAATAGATTGACGAAAAAAGGACTTGAAGATTAGCAAAATTTGCTCGGGATTGAAATACTTTTTACATCGACTCAAGAATCCTAATTTTTGCATTGCAGATTTAGCGAGGTTGAACACATGTTTATTCCATTTCGGGGTATTTTGAATATCCACTCCAAGAAGTCTAACTGATTCAACCTCACGCAATTCCTCATGGTTTATTTTAATAGGGAAATTTTTATGTCGCTCTATTCGTGAAAGACGGCATAGTTTGGTTTTGGTTGGATTAAATGAAAAAAGATTACAATCTCCCCATTCCATTATACGCTCCAGATCTTTGTTGATAGAATCAATTAGTAGCTCTCCATCAGTGGTACCTGCAGTATGAGATCGAAATTTAGGAGATGAATGTGATGCATGCAATGTCATCAGCAAAACTGTGGATTGGGTGCACTGTGGAAATAAGTAAGTCATTAATGTACAGAAGGAACAAGGTTGGTGAGAGTGCAGAACCTTGGGGAACCCCAGCATTGGGTGTGAAAATATTGGATGTGATACCACCTAAATTAACATGAAATTGGCGACCTGAAAGAAAACTATGAATCCATGAGACAGTAAGATGGTCTATGCCATAAGATTTTAATTTAGCTATGAGATTTTTATGCCACACTTTATCAAATGCTTTAAAAATGTCAAGTGAAATACTGAATGTTTCACCATGGTTTTCCAGCGATTTGTTCCAGAGATGGGATAAGTAGGCTAACAGACCACCTGTTGCATGATTTCTACGAAAACCATACTGTTTATCATCAATAATTCGCGACACTTCCAAACAATCTATTAAATTGTAGTTAACATATTTTTCAAATATTTTAGCTAAAACCGACAGAATTGCAATTGGTCTATAATTGTTAGGATCTATCTTACTGCCTTTCTTTGGTATGTGTTGAACGCTGGCCAGCTGCCAAGAGTTGGGAAATATTCCGGTTTATAAGATAAATAGAAAACTGTTGTTAAAATTGGAGTTAGTTGCCTAGTAAAATTTTTAAGAATGAGGGGTGGAATACCGTCGGGGCCAGCGGATTTGCTGATATTGATAGAAAGAAGCATTTTCCGTACAATATTGCAACGAAAAATAATTGGTTTCATTTTCGTTACAACTGGGGGAATGAGTGTAGGAGAATGGGGAGGTTCCACTATGTTTGAGTTTTCTGCGAATATACGACCCATAAGATCCGCCTTCTCTTTCGAGTCGCTCACGGGAATGTCATTCAGAACTAAGGTTGGAATAGAGGATCGAGTAAAATTTCTCTGGACTGATTTAACTGCCTGAAAGAAACTACGTGAGCCAGATGGGTGCTCGGCGAATTTCTTTGCTTTCTTCTGGATAAACGCTGCTTTGTCCAAGTCTATTTTGTATTTACTAATATTTCTGGCTTTCTTATAGGCGCTATGGGTTTCAGGTGTTTTATTAGCGTTATATGTCTTAAATGCTTTGCGTTTATTCCTCACTGCCTCATCAACATCCCAGGTGAACCAAGGCTCAGTTTTAGGAGTGGTTAATCGATTTGGAATAAACCGCCGCATTCCGTATTTTATGATTTCGGACATTCTTATTGCCGATGTGCTAGGATCTTGATCAACACAACAAATAGTTTTCCAAGGCGTTTCATCATAAAATATTCTTAGTCCCTCCCAGTTGGCGCGTTTATAGTTCCAAACGCGACGAGGATTTGCTTTAATTTGTGTCGGTGATGTAAATTGTACTATTGCTGATATTAGTAGATGGTCCGATGTTCCGAGGGGTTGTTCAACTTTTGTTTTCGTAGTATCTGGGTCGTTTGTCAAAAACAGATCCAGCAAATTATTGTTATGATGTGAATTGTCTGAGATTCTAGTGGAGCACTCTATCATTTGCGTCAAAGCGTGATAATCTGCGAGTATCAGTTCAGCTTGTCTTCCTACGTCGTCAGTGCGCGATGAATACTTAAGCCATTCTTTATTATGCATATTAAAGTCTCCAAGAATGGCCAGTCTTGCTTTGGGGTAGTCCGTGGTAATCTTGTCTAGATTAGCCGATATTTGATCGAAAAAGGGACATTCTGGGGGAGAATTTGGGGATCTATATAATCCTATTATAAACATAGTTTCATCAACACTTGAGATCATTAGTGCTATAGAATTATGGAGCTTAGAGTTCAACTCGTAGGCCTTAATTCTCATACATGAAAGTGAATCTCGGACAAATACACAGATACCATGCTTGTTATAAAAGGAATGTTCCAATTCGAAACTAGGTATCCGGTATTTATCGGGATCCAACTTCGATGCTTTGCCACTAACAATTGTTTCGGTAAGAAACAATATGTCAGGTTTATTTTTTTCAAAGTAGTGATGAACCTCGTTTAGATTCAAATTGAGACCTCTTAGGTTAGTGAAGTCAATGCTAAGCTGTTGGTTTACTCTGCGGCCATTTTGTTGAGACAAAAAATTACCCTTTGACATTGCAGGCTAAGCTACTGAAATTCGGCCAGGCCTTAATTTCAACACTAAACAGTACAAAAGAAACTGGGTATCTCTGTCACAAAAACACGATAGCAGATTTCATGCAACAGTAGCACGATAAGAGAAAAGCAAAAAAAATGGGGACACAAAAGACACTAACAAAATTGAAGAGTACAAATAAAGGGTTAAATTCTAAGTTCCTAACTTTTGTCAAAAAAAAGACATTTCATAATCAACTAACTGATATTTTCCAACTCCCAAAATAAGTCCGAGGTGGGAGGAGCTAGATCATGTCAAAAAACTTCACAAAAAAATATCAATCAATCCAAAAAAAATCACTACCAACTAAAACGAAATTTTTTGTTTTCTGTTACCAAGACAAATTTACGCTTTAAAATAATAAATAAATTTATTACATCAAAGCAATAAAGGTAAAATTTTACCTGCCTACCCCTTGGTAACAGTAAACACAAAATACCAAATCATTTTTTAATAAAGAACAATCTCACCAATTATATATTTGTACGCGTCCGTTCTTCAATACTTTTATTTTTATAAACACTAACACAAACACTATAACACTTGTTAGCTACTTATTAACACTTATCAACACTTATAACACTTATTTTTCTATTTTCGATTATATTTGTTTTTTTTGTTCTTTTCCTTTTAACATTTCGGAGACCACCTTCTTCGTCTGACTCCGAAATAAAAACTTGCATTTTCTTCGTTTCCGTTTTGCCTATTCGAAAGCGATGTTAATGACGAAGGACGCTCCAATTTTGCACACGGTCCTCTTTTTAATGGAGATCTCGGTTGTATCTGATTTGAAACTGGAATTCTTCACACAATAATTGCAAACACAATATGTTATATTTCAATAACTTTTTAAAGTGATTTAATTTTCTTTTAAGTAATTTTAGGTTACAATTTTAACTTGTTTTTGATGTCAAATCAAAACTTGAATTGAATGAATAGAGGAATTTTTACAAAAAATTAATAATTTTTGTAGTATACAAAATATCAAAAGGCAATAAAATCATAAAATAAATGAGCAATTTCACGCCAGCTCAGCACATTTTTGGGAAATTTTGACTTGACCCCTTTTAATTTTGATTATTTTTTGTTTATAAATAGTCTTTCATGAATAAAAAATACAAGTTCTCTTAGAATTTTTTTTTCGACCAGGGGTCTTCACAGGGTGCCCCTCAATTTTTTGTTATTTTGTGATTTGAGTGCATTTTGACGAGCGATTGTAGAAAAACTACTCAATCGATTTTCATAAATGATATGTCGTTGAATAGGTATTAGAACAAAGTTCTTAAAAATGTACACTGTTAATTTTTTGAAATAATTTTTAACGGTGTAACATAAGAAAAAAACGGTGTAATTGAAAAAAAGATGACATAGCCTTTTTTTTAACTAAATTGAAGCTTATTTTATATCTAACCACTTGTGAAAGTTTAGGAACACGCGTTATTTTTTGTTTTAGAGATAAAATTTGTTGTGCATATAGGAATTTTTTTTGTTCTGAAGGAAAATTATAAAAATAGCAATTTTTAGATTCAGTTTTTTTTTATGTTAAATATCAAATATTTTATTATTAAATGAATTTTTTAAAAGGCAATTTCAGTCAAGTTCAGCAAAATGTTGCGACATTTTGACTCGACCCTTTTTAATTTGGTTTATTTTTAGTTTATAGATAGCCTTTGATAAATGAAAAATACGACTTCAAGTAGAATTTTTTTTAAATATAATAATATAAATTATTATATTTTTAAATATAATAATATAATTATAATAACAATATAAATGATATGTCGTAGAATAGGTTAGAAATTCAAAGAAATTTTTGAAATTGTGCATTGTTAGCTTTTTAATCCTATTTAACGGTGTTACATAAGAAAACAAGTTTAAAAGATGACGCTACTATCTAATCCCACTTTTTTATTTTTTTAAAAAATAAAATTGAAGCTTGGTTTTATTTACCTGTGAACGTTAATCCGTTAATCCATTAAAAGGAGGCTGTTTTTTTTAGATATGCATGATTGAAAAATTTGAAAATCCTACTTTTAATTTTAAGTGAATACAGGCGTAAACTAATATGGATTAAAAATAAATAAAAACCATCTTAAGTATTTTAAATTATATATGGCTGTAATTAAGACAAAGATTTCAAAAGGTTAAACAGATGCTGTAGAGTAGTAAATGTAGAGTAATTATATTTGGTCATAAAAAATAGGCGTATATAATCTTTATTGATGCTTGCATTACTATTTTTAATCCCATTTTGGTTATATAAATGAAATTTTAAATTGGTCACTATCAGTTAATTTCTATTACTTTAACAAAAACTTTCAAAATTTAATTTTTCTAAAATGAGTGAATATATATGCGTTAAACCATTTTCAAATTCTAAGTGTTCTTCAAATAAAAGGAAAATTACAGAGAAAGTTCGACAACATTTAGATGTTCTTGGGATTAGTGCAATGGAGAATAAGCGAATATGTTCATCTCGTTATTTTAGTTTAGTCAAACAGTCAACACTACCTTCTGGTTCAGATTTATCAACATCTCTAGCAGTGGGTTATGATGCAGTATCCAATGACGCATCTTCAAATGAAACATCAGATGAAATGCAAACCGATCAAGTGATTGGTGCCAGCTTTAATCGAGATTATGTTCAAACACCAAACTTGATTAACTTAGAGCGTGATGTGCTGATTAATAATTTAAACGAACATATTGTGCCGCATATATCAGATCATCTTTCACCTCTTAAAATAAATTTGTGTGGCAGTCTCGACTACAGAAAACAAAAAGCCGTACAAATAACTAAGTCTATTCAGGAACGTTTGACTGGAGAAGTATTAGAGTTGTCTGAAAATTCAAAAATAAGGCAACGTTATGAAGAAATTATTAGAAACCTAAAGATACATTTCGACAATGGGGATTATGCTGAAAAACAAAAAATAATGTCAATTTTACCGCAAGAAATTAAAATGGAGGAGATTCAAGATATATTTGGAAGTAATGCTACGCGTCATTTGGTTGAAAAAAGTAAAATTCTACATGAAAATAATTTTCAGCATTCATCTGCGACGGATAAAAGAGGTAAGGATACACCTCTTTTATCCGTACAGATATAAATAGATATAAATGTTGTGGAACCAATCTATAAAAGTGATGAAATCAGTAGATTATTGCCAGGCAAACGAGATGCAATATCTCTTAAAAAAAAACACAAAAGCGCTTATTGCTATGTCCATTAAATGAAGCTTATGTGGAGTTTAAAAATAAGTTTCCTGATGTGAAAATAGGATTTACTAAATTCACGTCCCTTCGTCCATTCACGTCTCCTAGCGCCATCTTTAAAAAAGTTTTTTTAATATTTTTATTTAAAAATTAATTATAAAAACAAGAAATTAATTTTTTTTCAAATGACTAATTAATCATCAATCAAACAAAAAAAGTTTGATGAAATCGGTATAGCCGTTCTTGAGCAATTTAATTTCAAAGTTACATCGGATTTTCAGAATTTTCATTTTTCATGCATGTTGGGGTGCCCCTTATGTGCACTTTACAAAAATTTTAAAATAAGACGTATTTTTTATTTTGTCCATACTACTTATATGCCAAGTTTCAGGAAAATCAAAAATGGTCAAGTTTTCACAACTCTGTCTAGAACATGTTTTTCATCTATTTAAATTTATTTGCTTTAGTCTTGTTGTTTTTTGAACATGTAAACTATTTTTTATTGTATTGAGGGATCTGCCCCAATCTATTGTTAAAAAAGTCCGATACAACAAAATATTTCCTAAAATTTGCCCAAAGATTCGAGCCGGGCACTGACGAGGGTAGGTTCGAATCCGATCCGAAACACGTAAAAAATGTGAATTGTAGTTTTTTTCTGAGAAACTTCAAACCATACCTTTGAATTGAAAATATTCCAATTACTTCTTTACTTACTTGAGTTTAATTGATCTCAAAAATCCAAAATAAAATTGAAATTCCCTTAATGTAGTCTAATGTTAATACATATAGAACTACAAATTGACCAAGTGTCAGCCATTGATTTCACATTGATTGGAAACAATCAATAATGACTATACAATCGTGACTTAGGATGTTAATTAGAATAGAAATGTTCCCCATTCTATGAATTCACACAAAGTATTGTCTAGAAATTTAATGCAAAAAATCCCATATAATGTAAAAGCATTTCCATAATATGGTGTCTAATGACAGTGGAAAAATTCAACTTAAGTAAAATAAATAAGTGATGAAGAAGTTTCAACTTTGAAATTGTCATCGCCTTAACGGCGTAATCGATAGCGTGTCTGCCCAAAGATTCGAGCCGGGCACTGACGAGGGTAGGTTCGAATCCGATCCGAAACACGTAAAAAATGTGAATTGTAGTTTTTTTCTGAGAAACTTCAAACCATACCTTTGAATTGAAAATATTCCAATTACTTCTTTACTTACTTGAGTTTAATTGATCTCAAAAATCCAAAATAAAATTGAAATTCCCTTAATGTAGTCTAATGTTAATACATATAGAACTACAAATTGACCAAGTGTCAGCCATTGATTTCACATTGATTGGAAACAATCAATAATGACTATACAATCGTGACTTAGGATGTTAATTAGAATAGAAATGTTCCCCATTCTATGAATTCACACAAAGTATTGTCTAGAAATTTAATGCAAAAAATCCCATATAATGTAAAAGCATTTCCATAATATGGTGTCTAATGACAGTGGAAAAATTCAACTTAAGTAAAATAAATAAGTGATGAAGAAGTTTCAACTTTGAAATTGTCATCGCCTTAACGGCGTAATCGATAGCGTGTCTGCCCAAAGATTCGAGCCGGGCACTGACGAGGGTAGGTTCGAATCCGATCCGAAACACGTAAAAAATGTGAATTGTAGTTTTTTTCTGAGAAACTTCAAACCATACCTTTGAATTGAAAATATTCCAATTACTTCTTTACTTACTTGAGTTTAATTGATCTCAAAAATCCAAAATAAAATTGAAATTCCCTTAATGTAGTCTAATGTTAATACATATAGAACTACAAATTGACCAAGTGTCAGCCATTGATTTCACATTGATTGGAAACAATCAATAATGACTATACAATCGTGACTTAGGATGTTAATTAGAATAGAAATGT
This sequence comes from Diogma glabrata, assembly GCA_963693315.1. Classification (NCBI taxonomy): domain Eukaryota; kingdom Metazoa; phylum Arthropoda; class Insecta; order Diptera; family Cylindrotomidae; genus Diogma; species Diogma glabrata. The sequence goes on from OY856188.1 coordinate 265,378,010, forward strand.
TCCCCATTCTATGAATTCACACAAAGTATTGTCTAGAAATTTAATGCAAAAAATCCCATATAATGTAAAAGCATTTCCATAATATGGTGTCTAATGACAGTGGAAAAATTCAACTTAAGTAAAATAAATAAGTGATGAAGAAGTTTCAACTTTGAAATTGTCATCGCCTTAACGGCGTAATCGATAGCGTGTCTGCCCAAAGATTCGAGCCGGGCACTGACGAGGGTAGGTTCGAATCCGATCCGAAACACGTAAAAAATGTGAATTGTAGTTTTTTTCTGAGAAACTTCAAACCATACCTTTGAATTGAAAATATTCCAATTACTTCTTTACTTACTTGAGTTTAATTGATCTCAAAAATCCAAAATAAAATTGAAATTCCCTTAATGTAGTCTAATGTTAATACATATAGAACTACAAATTGACCAAGTGTCAGCCATTGATTTCACATTGATTGGAAACAATCAATAATGACTATACAATCGTGACTTAGGATGTTAATTAGAATAGAAATGTTCCCCATTCTATGAATTCACACAAAGTATTGTCTAGAAATTTAATGCAAAAAATCCCATATAATGTAAAAGCATTTCCATAATATGGTGTCTAATGACAGTGGAAAAATTCAACTTAAGTAAAATAAATAAGTGATGAAGAAGTTTCAACTTTGAAATTGTCATCGCCTTAACGGCGTAATCGATAGCGTGTCTGCCCAAAGATTCGAGCCGGGCACTGACGAGGGTAGGTTCGAATCCGATCCGAAACACGTAAAAAATGTGAATTGTAGTTTTTTTCTGAGAAACTTCAAACCATACCTTTGAATTGAAAATATTCCAATTACTTCTTTACTTACTTGAGTTTAATTGATCTCAAAAATCCAAAATTTCCTAAAATTTTTCTTTACTAGTTTCGATTGACTCTAATTGTGTCCGAAATTCTTGTTTCAAATCTTGGCTTAAGCTTGTTTCCCTATTTTTTAAAAAAAATTTAGGGAACGGTCGATAGTATAGTTTCATAATTAGTCTGCAGATTGAATGGCTCAGCTTTAACGGAAATAAAAAAATATAAATAATCGATTAGTCAAATAATCACAGATAATCCTTCAGTTCACTTCTAAAATATGTGGTTGTAAATCAGTGTTCTTCAGAATCATTATTTTTGATTGTGACAATGTCAGGAATTTGGAAAGAAATGGCTTCCTTCCTTCCTTTCTCATTTGAACGCATTTGCAAAACATAATGAACCTTGACATTCATTGTCATATTGACAGAATGCCGAAGGATTTCTTTGTCCGAATCAATAGTCTTAGGGGCGTTCAATCCACAAATGTTTAAAAAAAGCGTCCACCAACACCTCAGAACGCATATTGTTGTGGGACTTAGGAGTTAAAAAATGGCTATGTGTTGTTGAGACACATATTGTAATTCCTATAATACAACACTTTTTATGAAATATAAAACAATATTCAAAAAATGGATTTTTGATTATATTTTAAAAAACTTATTTTATATGGATTTTTACAATTCAAGATGGCGCAAAATTTTTAATATTGAGATTAATATTTCAAAATGGCGCTAAAGGTTCACAATTTTTCTGTGCTAAAAAACAATCAGACTTTGAATGTCGAGTGTTTTGGCCGTGATTCATGTAAAATTGTCTGTCAGACAAAAAAATATTCGCTTTGATTGGTTGAGGGTAACAATTTTTTATCGTACGATAATCTTTTTAATTGTAGGACAAAAATAGTATTTTAAACATTCTTCTTCTTTTGCTTAAGATATAAAACAAATCCTAGAAAGTTTTCGTTTCGCCTGTTAAACAATATATCTGAAAAATTAATTTTTAAATTAAATTCTTTAACATGAATCATGGCCCCTAACCAGCCAGAATTCTAATATACTTTCAACCAGTTTTAAGTTCCAAATTTAAATTTGAAGTATTTGTATCCCAATTCCTCCAGTTATGTAACCCACCCGAATCACTGAAATCGTCTTCTGTCACAGATAAATATAAATTGCCAAAATATTAATGGTGATTACATAAAAACAAGACAATTTTGTGAGCATCGTTATCGTTTTGTAATCCAAATAAATCAGAAAAAACTTCATAATCACGATATCTGTTAATCTGTAATCTCCAAATAAATTAATACAAAAAAAGACGAAAAAAATCTAAAAACTGAAATTATTTAAAAAATTAATTGAAATATTTTTTTTTTGTATTTTAAATCCAAAAAAAAAAACTGCTAAATTGTTTAATCATGACAGAAAAAAAAATCTAATTTAACATGCAATGAAATTTAATTTATTTTTTGTACTTAAACTGATTTCGCTTTAATTATGTTTTAAATTAAATACTTTTAAAATTAGGGGAACAAGGTAACGTGAACTAAATCGTTGACATTTAAAAGTAATAACTTAATACCATTGATGACAACTATGAAAATTAATTTTATTTTAATTTGGTGTTACAAAACCAATATTATTGTGAAAAAGTCGAAATACAAGTTTGGGTTGGATAGGGTGATATAAAAGATGGTTGGTAAACTGTTACCCAAGTTGTTGGATTTTAATTTTTGGTATTTTTAGAGTATTAAATATATTATCCTGTAAATCTAATTAAATTATGAATTTTCATATTAGAAGCAAAACCAAAATCACATCAGCTTAAAAATACTGGGACATCGATCTCCAAAAGAATCAAATGTTAAATTTGATAATTAATCCTAAACCCTAAAATACGTTATCCTTTGATAAATACTTGCTTTTATTATGATAAATCCTTTCGTTTCAAAACATTGTAAAACAAATCATGTAAAACATATTTACGCAAGAATGATTTCAATAAAATAACCGCTTTTTGGTAAACCGAAAATGAAAATATTTAGGAAAAAAAATAACAGCTTTTGATATTTTGATGAACTTTCATAAAAGCTTCTTCTACATATTAACAAAAAATTATACACAAATTTTATTATACTAAATTATATCGTATCTAAAACCGAAAACTGACTAAAGAATTTGAAGTTAGGAACTAAGAGAACAGAAAATTGGAAAAACCAAGCTTTTATATTTCTAAACAACATCATTAGGAGTTTGTTCTGTTTCCAACTGATTAATAAACATTGACAAAATGAAATTATCATTGACTGTGGGTTGTGGACTGTACTGTCTAATTCGATGGCCAAAAACGCGTCAAAAAATTAGGCCTCCTCAACAGAAAAAAAAAAAAGTCATAATTTTGAAAATAAGTGGAAAATTGTGCATTTGAAAATTACAAAATATATTATTTTTGACTACAAACAAATTTATAAAAGATAAATCACAACCCCTACGACAAGGTCAAAAATAATAAGACAGGAAAAATTTTTCACATATTATGGGAAAATACGTCGAAAACTTTGGTTTCGTAAATTACAAAAAAATTGTTTTGAGGTAGAAAAAAAATAACCTTTCATATGACACTCGTCAAGGTCGAAATTAATTTTTTTTCAAAATTTCCACTCCTAACTCCGATTAATATTTCAAATGCGACCGTTATGGTTTGTGTATAATCTTTTCAATATTTCCAATAACAGTGACAATTCAACTCACTAAATAAAGTTTCGATAAGGTCAAATAAAAACGCTTCATTTAGTATTTTTTAACAAATCAAAACGAATTATATCGATTATTTTTCTCTGGTGGGAAGGAACAGCGAATATTATCGAATATTTTCGGCCTACTTAATATATTAATTTAAAACAAAAATTCACATACAAAATTATGTGAAAATGCAATTTGCAAATAGTAAAAATGTCCGTTTTCATTCATAAATGATTGCATGTTTATGTTTATTTGTCAAAAATAAATTACAAATTTATAACATTTATGCGCCTACTAAGATGAAATAATATTTAATTTTGTTAGAAGAAAAAATGACAACAAAGGATTATGTTGTATGAAATAATGTAACTATTTCTGTTTGTTAAATTGTCTGCTAAATACAACTCGTCACCAAATTATTATTCGATTATTTTTCAACATTACCCTCATGTACAGATGTAAATTCACCGGTAAAATATATTTGTGGTAATTTTACCGTAAAATTACCGGTAAGATTGGTAAAATTGGTAATATTGGTAAAATAAAAAACTCACAAAATATTTAAATATAGTTGCAAATTGCAATTTCATTTAATTCAAAATTGATGATCATCACAATCATTTCTAGTTTATAAAAACACAAAATGCAAATCAAATATATTAATATCGAGTGTAAAAGTAAATATACTTACTCGCATAGTATCAGACAGCAAGAAACATATGCAACAATGGAAAATTCTTTTATACCCCATACATAAACGAAATTCAGCTGTTGTTCTTTTAGCAGGACATCCAGAAAACAGAGTACCCGCTTCTTTTGCAGCTGCAAAAATGCAACAAATCCTGAACACACTGGCTACAAAGATAACTGCTTTCTTCACTGTTATGTAAAATTATGCGTTTTTGAAAACACTGTCGTATTCGAAAATGTTTAGGTATTACACATCGAATAGAAGTATGAAATGCATTTCAATGGCTCAAATGGAAACATCGAATGACAATTAACCGCATGCATTTTCAATTAATCTTAATTTATTTAGACTATAATGCAGTCAAGCCGTTTCATCACATGTGGTTGGAAAATGAACGCGGTTCTATGCTTTTCCGGCAATTTAGAATTTTCAACGGCGTTAAACATGTCACTTTTTGCGTACTACACATGCCACTGCCCAACACTGAGATAGATGTATTAATTACGCAATACGTCACATCAAAATCTAATTCATGCATTGTTTCTTTCTCGTTCAATATAAATAGCAAATGGCTAAAGATATTTGGCTTTAAAATTATATTATATGAACTTGCATTTTGCAGCAAAAAATTACATCGGTGCGGTGATAATTGCTGCTGCATCGTTCAATGTGAAATTGGGTCGTGAATAAAACTACTACACAAGTGACCTTTGAGGGTTATTAACATGGATAATCAGCAAACTGCCTATATCTGGGTATGGGAAAAACGTTCTTCATGGCAGCAATTTGATCCCGAAATAACAAAAATTTAACTTTTGCCTCATTGCTGTGTTATTGCTACCGGGTGAAAAAACTACCAACTCCAACCCACCGATCGACACAAGAAGACAAAATAGATGTTTGCCTAAAGTACTCTACTTTGTGGCAACACGTAGATACCGTAAAATTGCCTACACATATGGGTGTTCAGCTGTAAATCGATCGATCAGACGAGATATTCTCACAACAATATGCACGCAATTTTCAATTGCAGTACGGAGTGTCAACAAAAAAGCACAAACTCTAATGTATAGTAAATAAAGATTATTCAAATTTAATTGCAATTTTACCAATTTTACCAAGCCTAAGTAATATTACGTAATATTACCAATTTTACCGATAATTTTACCATGGGTAATATTACTTTTACATCTGTACCCTCATGCCATTTGAGGCCTCAAATGACATTCGTAATAATGATTATGAAAAAAATAATCGACTATTATTTGACGACACGTGATATTAATTATATATGAATATTTTCAAATTTTTTCTTTTATAATGTTTGAAGTTAAGGAGAGGGGGGAGGAGGGGAGGGAAACAAACTAACGTTTTGATAATAACTCAACTAAGCAATCGATAATGTATTGAATATTTTTTGTAAATATTTCAATCTTTTTCGATTTTTCTAAATCAAACTAGATTTCTTAAAAATACAAATAAAAACAAATATTTGCAATTTTATGTGTTTAGTAGGCGTGGAAATAGTACATTGTATTACTAGTGTGAATGTGTTTTCCAAACAAGAGTTAGTTTAAGGCAAATAACTCGCGTTTGGAAAACGCATTCGCACTAGTAATACACACAATTTTTTGTAACAAGTGCATAAAATTTATAAATATTTATTTAATTGTTCATTTAATCATTTATTTAACAAAGTTATAAACAAATTTAAGATTTTTAAACAATTGAAGTACGCCATATTCGTTGTAATAGTTGTAAGTTATTATAGCTCGAAAAAATAAACATAAGAATCCAACTAAAAAAACACATAGTAATCCAACTGAGCTGTCAAAATTGTGAACTTTGAAAACCTAAATGAATTGTTTTTTCTTGCAATTCAAATGATGCAATGTGTTTAAGTTGTTTTTACTATATGGTAAGTTATTTATTATTATTTTGGTATTTTAGTGCTATAAAAATATTATATACAGGATAGATTTAACTACAAATCTCACATGCAGGCGGCGTGCTAGCGGCGTGTACAAAATATTTTGTGGTCATATGTGCGGAAAAGTAGTTTTTTCTTGTATTTTATTCTAGTACAAAATTACATTTTTTTTATGCATGTGTTACAAAAAATACATTTTATATCTGAAGAAAATTTCAAGCTGATAGTTTGAAAGAAAATTATGCAGTAACGGACGAACACCGAAGTCTCACCAATAAGGTACCGCTTTTTCTTTTTCAAAGTATGGAACCCTCAAAAGGAATACAAAGTGATTTAAATCTTTTGCTTTTAGCCACGGTTGGATTTTGATATTAAGGACAAGAATTCAAATGTTAAGTCAGAAAGGTAGGATGGTGTGCATGTTGTACCCGGGTACTCGAGTATTTCAGCGAGTTATTCGTTTGTTCCCAAAAATACAATGTCTTTGAATAACGCAGAACGCTGTACTACAGAACGGTATTTGTTATAATTTACTCTTCTGCATCTATAGACAACTTAAGGTTGAAGAACGTCCTCACAGTTCACGTCTACACACTCCTTTTTCTTCGTCACATTAGATGGAAATTTAAGCCGTTCTTATAATAATACGTTCCCATTTGCAATGTTACGAGAAATGATGTTCTAGTTTTATATTTGTCTTGATCTCATGCAGTTGCTGGCATATGTGCCAATCAATGATTAACCATGCCAAAATAAAAACCTGTATCTCAAAACTGGCTGTGACACCATTTAACATCATCTGGGTTCTTAAAATCACAATACGAGTAGTAGAGTTCAGACTCTCAGTCATATCAGAGTTCAAAGATGGGAACCAAACCAAACCTACGCGTACCAAAAGATCGGTCCGAGGAAAACTTTAATAATTTCACCCATTTAGTGGTGCCATAATTAAAAAATATCCCGGGGTTAAACAATTTAAATCAGTTACATTTTCTGTGACAGGACATCGTTCGCTCTGCGAAAAGGAAGATACGCATCTGCGAAAGGTAATTACTGCTGACGAAAGATTTGCAGCAACCCTCCGTTTTCTGGTCAATAGTGATTTATACAGTACTCTCATTTGCAAATGTCCAAAGCGTCAATTCGGCATAAAATTGGGAAGACATGTGACGTGATCTATGAAGTATTGAAAGGCGAATACTTGCTGGTAAATATTAAATTCAATTTTTATTCAAGTTATATTTTCATTCATTTCATTTTCATTCAAGTCATTTTTTTTTATAAATATAAATATTTTTTTATAAATATTTTTTTATAAATTTATAAATATAAATATAAATATATTAAATGCAATTTAGATTATAAATTTAAGTGTAATCACAATTACTCGAGTATTATGTTAATTTCGTCCAAAACGATGTCTTCGACGTTGACTCCATCTTTCACATGGTCCCTGAAACGAGGACGTGAAAATGCTCCCCAAGCATCGATGCGAGTAAGTTGAAGTTTCTTTATTACGTCCATTTCCTCTTTCATTTGGTTTATTATCATTTTTCATTGTGGATTGTATTCGATGCGCTGACGTTTCTTTTTTATTGCTGTGGCCGGTGGTTGGCTTAAAAAACTGTGCGAAGTTCCATTAGTGGATTCTAATGGAAAGAAATATTGAATGGTTTTGATAGCAAATGAAAATTTTCGAAATATTTGGGTGTCTTTGGTGGCAAAAACATTGAAATTAAAGCACTTGCCAGCTGTGGCTCAAATTGTTACAATTATAAACATCGTAATAGCATTTTCCTGATGGCAATAGTCGACAGCGACTATAAATTTATATACATCGATGTTCAGACGGAAGACTGTTCAGTCAGTAAGAAAATAACACTTTATAAATTAAAAAAAACAAAAGTTGCAATAATAATTCAGATCTTTCACGTTATGGCAGATACCGGCTTTCTTCCGCATTAGAGACAACACTTTGAATTGTCCATCGTCATGACCATTATCATCCACAACGAAAGCTGAATTCATAGTTGCAGATAACGTATGCCCCAAAAAGGAATACAACATGAAACCAAATGCACATAGAAAACTAAATATGAATGAGCAAGAGGCGTGAAGTGTTGTTGAAAACGGGTTCGAAATTTGTGCCGCTACAATGTACGCTCTGCTGAGAACAATGACAATATAAAGCGAAGTAGGATGAAAAAAAGTTTTGCTTGCCATATGCACTTTGCATAACATTCCTTACATCGAAAAATCAGTATATGCCACTGCTGCTGATTTCAATCGTGAGATTCTATCTGACAATGGACAGGAAGTGCTTCCTGGCTACTGGTGAGAAAATTTTGAGGCTAACATAAACTCATGCGGCGGCCTGTTCTGTCCGATGAATTTAAATATTATTTCACCGGCGATCATGGTGCAATAATAGCTACTTACCAAATTGGATATGCGAATTTTTGGCTCTAATGTAATAAATTACATCAGAAACTTTAATATCTTATAGATGGTAAACATATGTACTTTTATTTGTACTAATATTACTAAAATGTTTGTTTGTCCTGTAATTTGTGCGCAAGGTATACCATTTTGCCGTGCAATTGTCCCCGTCACGAAATATTTTCATGCTGACATCAGATTAAAAATAAGAACCATGCAGACAAAATTGACACAATTTTTAAACACAAATACCATCGCAAAAAAACACCATAATTTTTTATTTTATTTATTTAATAATTTTTATTTTATTGGCGACACACAACAGTTGAAGTGCCAAATTGTAGGTTATTTTATTTGATACACAATAACGTAACCTCAAAATTGTGTACAATAATCGTAAACTTGTTTGCAATATTTGTTATTGCCAAAATCATTGCCAATATATGCAGTTATGACTGTTATGACGCGGATCTCTTGCAATGTTCGTTATTGCTCATCTCATGGGCAATGATATGACGAACCGTTTACACTACCATTGGACGAATATTGCTAAGTTCTGCAAAAGTCTTTAAGCAGCTTTACTTGAATTCCCTTGAATTTCCCTGAAAGTCCACGTCCCCCACTTTTTTGAATCATGTGAAAATAAAATTTCAATAATGTTGTCGCCAACTTCGACTGAATTTTTGTACCCACAATCAATTTGTTATTTAATGATGAATTAAATAAAAATGTGAATTATCAGTCAAATGACGTCTGCTTTTACTATAACCATATGTCCAAAGTTTTTATATTCAGCCATAAAGTTCACATACTCTGATTTGAGTATTGGATATTCGTGCATTTATCTTTCCATTGACAGGAATCTATATAGTCTTTAATGTCTCTCACTCTAGCTAGCTCAACAATTTAAAATAATAGAAAACACTTAATAATTTCGTTTAATGTCAAATGTCGATTTCTTAAGCTGAACGAAGATGAAAATATTTTGTAATGTGCCCGGTGAGGACCATGTAACAAATCACTGAATGTAAAACCATCCAGTGTTCTATTACATGGTCTCCATCGTTGTTTGTAATAATTTCAAAATTTTCTCAGTGTTGTGTTCTCATATACATGTCTCAACTAGCTATTAATTTGCATTTTAAAATAATTTGACAGAAAAATAAACAATCTTATATCCACTCAGTTCTAGTTTTCAAAAGAAATTATAAAAACTAAATCTAAATTTCTGCTATAAGACCTATGTAAATAAATTGTTCATGCTGTTTAATTGAAAATTTTTAATTCACGAGTCTTTTATTATAATTATTTTGTTCTATTCAAATTTAAAAATCTTAACAAAATCCATCATCATTATCATCTCTCATTATTAGGTTGAAACCAAAGAATTAAGTTAGATACAAAAACAAAGTATTCTCACAAAAGGAATCTAAGTTTTGTTTAATAAGAAAATGAAAAATTTTAAGGCAATGACAATAGAAAATAGAAATTAAAAATTTATAGTTTTAGTTGAACAAAGGTTGAGACAATAATCTTATTGTCAAAATAATAAAATAAAACAGAAGATAAATCTATCTGATAAAGAAACTGAAACGGTTGTTGACTTAGTTTTTTTTATTCAGTTTGCTTCCAAAAAATTTTCATTAAGGGTCATATTGATTTAAAGTATTATGTGGGTTCAGTTAAAACAATTTTATTATTAATTTATATTTTATTTAATTCTTTATTACTAGTTCTTGGAGTTTTATAAGTTGTTCCAATCACTAATCCTCCAAGTCTATATTCTTAACCCGACTACTAAAGACCTTCCGCATCTCAATGTTTTGTGTCTCTAGAAGCACAACAACGATTTCTCTGATCTGTCTTACCCTTCTCGGGAGAAAAATTATAACCTTGTAGAGGGTCGAGATATCATTTCCCATACTTGTCTTTAGAACATGTTTGCCTACTTCCAATTTTGGCAGTCATGTCATGAGGCAGTCAACCGAATGTTAGTCGTAGCATAACCTCAGCACTACCTCAACAAACTCTGGTAGGAAATGAATACTTCGAAACCCCAATTAGGGGACCCAGTTTTTCAAATTAATTGTTTAAAGCAGAAGTTCAAATAAAATTTAGAAACGAATATTTGTTGCTAGTATATGTATCGCCACATTTTATTTAAAATAATTTAACAGCCGACCTTCGTACACATTTCATTTAACTTCGCCTATATATTTCTTGTCTTAAATGAAATCACAGTATCGCGCACAACGAATTTGCAATGAAACCAAACTTAATAAAAAATGAGAGAAATATCTATTCGTAATCGATGTTAAAACGAGATATTCAATCGAATGAGCATCATTGAGTTACATTTTGATTGCATTAAATTAAATTAAATCATGTAAATTTTTTAATACAACTATTATTTTAAAATAACAAAAAATGAATTATAAAATTTGATAATCAAAATAAAATTAATTTGTTATACAAAAATCTAAATTATGTGCTGAATCAATAAAGAATTTAATGGTTTTAAAAATCAAACGAGAAATTAAATAATTAAAATTTTAACAAAATGTTTAAACTTTAATAGAAAATAAACGTCAAACAGCAACAAGTTAATATTTTTAACTTAATTTTACAAGTATAATTACAATGTGTTCCGCCATTAAGATTATTATTGGAACATCACATTCTCCAGGTGCAATTAATTAAATTAAAATTCATTAAATTAAATTAATTAAGTCCAACTATTAAATAAAATATATCAATTAGCAAGTTGTTTTTTAATATAAAGTTTTTTATTTATATAAGAGATGTATCAAACTGGGGTTCATCTCCAGGACGTCCGGTCCGTAGATTGTTGTCTATAAAGACCCGGTACAACAAATTGGCGCCGAAACAGGTGAGCCTCATGACCGAGAAATTAGCCGTTGTTTCCACTTGTTGCGGATGAGTAATTTTAACAGCCAATTCGATTACCTGAGAAGGTAATCCTCAGACGGCTCGAAAGGTCCAAACAAACTGGCCCTTTGGAGGCATGGATCATATAAAGTTATTTGAGACACCCAATAAGATTATTAAATTCAAAAATCTCAATTCTATATAATTTTAACTGTAGATGAAATAAAAGCTAGGTTTATATAATTATTACCATTAAGTCAAAGTAGCTAGGTTAATTAGATCAAAAAAAGAAACGCAAACCATACTCAAAGTTAACGTCTCGATTGGAATATATCAAGCACTGATAAAGAAAGTATCGTAGTACCGAATCAGAAAACAATGTTGTATACTAAACGAATGCTAGAATAATATAAATATAAATATAAAAAGTTATAAAACAATAGTTGATGTTTAAATCTAAATACGGATCTGCATGTTAAATTTCATAGCTAACACGATTCCAGTTAGGCGATTATATTATATTATGTGAATCCACCAATTAAATCCAACATCTGGGCGATTATTTTATATTGTAAAATTCAACCGATTAAGTCTAACTGCAATACACAACATTTAGGCGATTATTTTATATTGTAAAATTCAACAGTTTAAGTCTAACTGAATTACACAACATCTAGGCGATTATTTTATATTGTAAAATTCAGCCGATTAAGTCTAACTGAATTACACAACATCAAGGCGATTATTTTATATTGTAAAATTCAACTGATTAAGTCTAACTGAATTACACAACATCTAGGCGATTATTTTATAAGTATAAATTATTTTTTGTATTTTTTAAAAAATTGTAAATCCTTAAATTTAAAATGCAAATTTAATTTCAATTCTTTTTTTTTTTTAATAACTTAACTACATGTTTCGAGATACAATATCTCATCTACAGGTTGTTTGTACAATTAAAGAAATTATGGTCACAATACTAATATTTATACCTAAAGAACTTATTATCTACTTTTTTGAATTTATTGTTCTGGGTGTAAACTAATTGATGGAAAATTAAACAATTAAACAAAATTAAAAAAATTAAAAAAAAATCAAAAACGAAAAAAGGATTAAAATACAAAACAAAGAGAAGAGGAACAAAAAAAAATTTTTCATATATAAAAAAAAAAAAACTGAAAATATTAAACAAGAGGGCGGGTTATGGGTTTAAATTAAACAATGGAGATTCTTCTAAATTCATCAGGTGTTCTGTTTTTGCAATATAAAATGATTCATATGCATCCAATTTCCATTTGTTTATTACAGGTTTGATTATTTTTGAATTTCTAAAATCTATTTTATGGTTTGATTGTATCATATGCGCTGCTACACTTGATTTGTGTGTTTTTTTTTGTAAAGTGGCTGCTCTGTGTTCCTTAATTCTCGTCTCATAGTCCCTTGATGTTTGTCCTATATATACATCTTGACAATCCTCGCACTTGATTTGGTAAATGCCGGATTTACTATTTGATCCTTCTCTATCTTTAAAATTATTTAGCTGGGTTTTTATGGACGTAGTTGGTCTTGTTACTATTTCTATTTCATGCTTGTGGAAGACTTTCTGCAATTTATTTGTTATTTTTGGATAAAACGGCAGACTTATTCTTTTGTATGTTTTATGTTTATCAAGTATCGGAGAAAGATTGGTTAGTTGTTTCTTATGATGTTTAACTCTATGCTTTTCAATGATTATATTTGCAAATTCTATTGTATAACCGTTAGCTATTGCCGCGTTCTCTATGTATTTAACTTCTTCTTGAAATTCTTTTTCTTCCATCGGAATGTTGTACAAACGGTGGGCCATGGAATGAAATGCAGCTTGCTTGTGTGAAATGTGATGATGTGAATCTGAAGTAATAAATCTATTGGTGTTGGTTTGTTTTCTAAATATCCCAAATTTAATTTTATTTGTTGGTAGTTTGATAATTCTGAAAAACAAAAAGTTTAAACAATCATTTTCTTCTACTTCCAATGTAAATTTAATTGTTGAATGTTGTGAATTCAGTTTTTCTAGTACTGTTGAAATATCTGATTTTTTAACAATTGCAAAGATGTCATCCACATATCTATACCATATTCTTGGAAACAGGCTGAAGTTTTCTTTAACATTTGATTCAAATTTACTCATGAACACATTACTAATATATGGGGCCAACTTGCTACCCATCGTTGTTCCAGATGTTTGTTTATAAAACTTTTTTCTGAACTGGAAAAAGCTTTGGTCCATGCATGTTTTAGCTACTTTTGTTAAAGCACTAACTAGTGGATATGGAACGTTGTTTTTCATGAGATGTTCTTCAAGGTATTCTATTGCTGGAATCACTGGGATACTGGGAAACAGCGCGACTATTTTATATTGTAAAATTTAACCGATTAAGTCTAACTGAATAACACAACATCTAGGCTCTTATTTTGTCAAATTCAACCGATTAATTCTAACTGAATTACACAACATCTAGGCGATTATTTTATATTGTACAATTGAACCGATTAAGTCTAGCTGAATTACACAAGATCTAGGTGATTATTTTTATATTATACAATGAATACACTAAGTCATACAACAGCTGATTCGAACCAAGTTTCAGAGGAGAATAATCATAAAAAACGTTGATTGGGGAAATTGTTAAAACTTGTTTGGATGTGACAAATACTATATAAACAATAATTTGCTAGATTTCTGGTCTATTGGATTTTGAATCTGGAACTAGCAACACCTAAAAGGAAAAATATCGTTGGAATATTCAACAGATATTCAGGAAGAGAAGATACAGTGCTACGTCAACATGGGTTGCTGATGATTCCAGACGTTAAACAAAAGGAAAAAATTGAGTATTCATTCTGTTATTATTATTTAATTATTTAATTATTTATTTATTATTTTGTGAAATAGATTTTTTGAAGCGAAAACTTCTTTAGCCGCGTTATGAAATTTTGTATGGAGTAAAATTTGTATATTCGCGTCATCAAGTTTTATATGCGATAGTGATTTGCAAACGGCAACAATTTGCATTAATACCAATGAATGTTTTGCGCTGGAAGATTTGTAAAATTTAAACTTGTTGATCTATGGGTGTGACAACTACGCGTACTTTAGTCCCTGCTATTGGCATATGAGTTATCTTGAGATATCGTATACCACTGGCAATAGTAATGCAATCTCATTAGCCAAAGTGATATTTTAAAGACTAAAAGCCCGCGACGGCCAGACCTTCGTTATTTTATAAAAGCTGAAAGTTTTTCTGCGCATACCTCCTACTGAGGTAGGAATGATTAGCGACATATGAAGCTTGGATCATAGTGGCTTTGGCAGGGAGCAGGTAACAAAGGGGCCTTCAAAGTTTCATGAAAGTATAAAAGATAATTTTTTTATATATTCTTCGGGGTAGTATTAGAAGTCACGTCACCCATTGCCAGACACTATCGTGGTAACCTCCTGCCAGACACCCTTAAACATTATCAATTTGTTAAAATTTAAGGGTGTCTGGCAGGGGGTTACCACGATAGTAAGTGTCTGGCAATAGGCGACGTGACTTCTAATACTCTCCCGAAGAATAAATAAAAAAATTACCTTTTATACTTTCACAAAACTTTGGAGGCCCCTTTGTTACCTGCTCCCTGCCAAATCCACCGTGATCCTAACTTCATATGTCACTAATCATTCCTACCTGAGTACGGGGTATGCGCAGAAAAATTTTCAGCTTTTATAAAATAACGAAGGTCTGGCCGTCGCGGGCTCTCTGTCTATTAGGGGTGCTGGTGGATGAAGTATTTTCAATCAAAGATACCACTCCTTACTCTAAATATTAGTAGCTTAAATATTAGTAACTATAAGCATGGAAGCTTAGGGACTTAAAGTCTGGCGCTCGGGAGAGCTCTTCGTAAATGACATTAGTCTTTAGTTGATAACAATTTATTTTTAGGTAGAAGCCGTATCTGGGTCTGTAAAATTTGGTCGTTCACAGCCACATCCAAAAAGGTATTGGTTTTATCTTGTTAGGTGGGAAAAAATCTGTTCAGTAGAATTTGGTCGTTAGGGGTTAATCCAGTCAGATATTACATGCCATTATTGGTAGAGGCTGGCAAGCGCGGAATTCTTGCTCAAGTGACGATGATCTTTAGTACCCTCGCTATTTTTTAATCTGTTATCAGGCAAGTCCGTGTTTGAAAATCTCTTAGTTTCGTATGAATTATATAATAGTAGTTTAATCAATGAGTGAATAATGAAGTAGTTTATTCTCAAGCAAAAGTTTAAAATTTGAGCGAGGCACGAGCGAGAATTTTAATTTGCGAGAGAATAAAATTCATTATTCACGAATCGATTACAATACTTTATTCTCTGACAAAGATTTTATTATAAAAAAGAATTGTGTATTATAAAAAATAAAAACATTTTCTTCAATTAAAACAATAAATCTTTATTGTTTTAATTGATAAATCAAATTTCTTAATAAAAAAAACCCTGATGATAAAAAACGCCCTTCTCATACAATCAACCAAGTTCAACTAAACGAAATAAGAGAATTTATTAAAATTTGATTTTTGAACAAAACTTATCAAAGCAATTGTGATTATAATTTGAAAATAATTTTAATGAAATCAAAACAATTTGACCAATTGGAATCATACCAATTGAATAAAATGTTCATTAGGCAATAGGTTAAGTTCATTAGGTTATAGGTTAGAAAACAATACAATAATACATACTATTATTATCGAAAAAACCTACAAATAAAGCTGATATAATTAAATGGAAGAGAATAAATAAATCTTTTTTTTTCAATTTGAAAAACTAAATAAATAATTATTTTATTAATGAATAAATAAATATTTTTTTCACAAAAAAACTCCTTCACTTTCTTTCTCCTCGCATACTTGCTGCGCGTTCGTTATTTTTTAAATAGCCGGACTTTCGTTTGTTGTTTAAGATACCGGTCATCTTGCCATATGACGATCCGTTATTTGTTCTAGATGACACAGTTTTGACCGTCGAGTGTTTAATAAGGGGTGTGAACGCCAATGGGGGGAAATTGGGTTTAGTAACTGATTGAGTACACTGGACCTGCATAGGACCCTATGCATTGGACCTGCTTGGGTCCAGGCGATGCAATAACAAGTGCAAGCATGATGGTTGCTTGGGAGACTTGGAGCTAGCGGCATTTGGTCTGAGGTCTATATTTGAATGTCTTCATCAACGGGATAAGACATATTATGGCAAGGGCGGGAGATTGAGAGACCGCGAAGATCTACAGGAGACACGCAGACTCGCGTTCGCTCAATTAGGATCAACAGTGAAGTCATTGCATATTCAACCAATGAATAGATCCCCGCCGGTAGCTATACAGCCCCTGATGGAGGTGCTGCGCGAGTTACTACTTATGAAACAACAAAGGCAAAGATAAAAACTATTAAGAGTGCTACAACAGCAACAGCCAAGTCCACGGGTAGATTATTTTACACGTGTGAATTTGGGTGCAGCTTTTAGAGAAAAAGTTCTTTTTAATAGTTCAACATTGGCCCTGCCACACTACAATCAGTATCCACAGGGTCATCAAAACGCTGCCCCAACATTGTTGATCGGAGGATACTGGAAGGGATACTGGGACTTATAAATAATTTCAGTTCTCTGTTACCTAAGCGATTTGAGTGGCTTAGTTGTAAACACGCTGGACTCGAACTCGGAGGACTTGGGTCCAATACTCGAAAAAATGCTCTATTGACTGATCACCCATATAAAACTAATCTATTAAATAAAGTCTTAAAGTGAAACTGGATCATAAAATTAAGGAAATTGAAATGAATACGGATGAGTGACTCTTTTTGACAGTATACGTCCCTACATGGAACAAATAAGTCAAGAAAAATTAGCTTTCATACCTACTATGATTCCAGAGATTACTCGTTTTGGTTCTTGACGAGCTTACATAAGCAATGAAATGTTTTCTGGCTACCAGCTGGTTAGGCAAAAAGGGCACAAAAAGTACAGAACAAGTTTTAAAACTTTTGGTTCCAAAAATATGTTTGTGGGAGGCGCAGATCCGAAGTAACGATGAGATCAAAAAAATAAACGGCCATTGCTTTTCGTTTGCATCTGTAGAAGCAGTACCTCGATTATTGTATATAAAAAAACCGTTAAGTGTGTCAATATAAATCATATTCATACAATTTGCTACAGAATTGGAAGGTACAACGTAGAATAGGAAACATATACAGAACGCATTCATGTTAAGTGTTAGTTTTGCAATGCATTTCTAAAGTGAAATAAAAGATATTTAACATTTGTCCAGTATTAGGGTAACCAACACGCACATTTTACTCTGAAGTCTGGGCTTAGAGGTAGGAAGGAAGGTTCGGAGCTAGGTCTATTTCTCCGGTGTTTAGTTCATTTTTAAAAACATATCGGAATTGACATCTAAAACCTACAAATCTTTTTACGACCTTTTTAAAAACGCTATTTCCTTATACAGCACCGAAAGTTCATTGTTCGTTAAGAAAATAAAAAATTGCGGTAATTTTTAATTGAGGTAAATTCAAAATTTCAACTGGAAAAATATGGAGGGGCTGAAACCTCACAGCTCTGAGATATCAAGACTTCGGTCTGGGTAAAGATTTTGATATAGTTTTCGGCAAAAAACTTTTATGAGGACATGGTTTTTAGTTTTGGGCAGCGATGTATATCAAACATAACTCTTTGTTAAAGTACAAGTATTTATCTCTGTTTAAAAATTTATTACAAAACTAACACGAAACATCAATACGTTGCCGGAAAATTATAATCAAAATTTCAAAAATATTGTTAAATTAAATAAAATCAAACTTTTTCAAAATTCCAAAAATTATAATAAAATCAAATATTTAAATTTTTTCTAAATCCCAATAATATTTCAAAAATTTTTAAAAATTCAAACTTTTTCCAAAATTCTAAAAATATTGCAAAAATTATTACAAAATCCAATATCGAAAATTTTTTCCAAATTCCAAAAATTATAATAATATCAAAAATTAAAAATTTTTCAAAATTCTAAAAATATTCCAAAAATTCTTACAAAATCAAAAATTAAAATTTTTGCCGAAATTCTAAAAATATTGCAAAAATTATTACAAAATCAATAATACAAACTTTTTCAAAATTCCAAAAATATTTCAAAAACTGTAACAAATTCAAAAATTTCCATGTCCAATTTCATTTTAAATTACATTTACGTCATAAAAACAGCTTCATTTTTTTTTCCGAAAAATTGGCTAAAAAATAAATGAAATCATTTTTTGACACAGTTGACATTATTTTTTGACAAACTTATAATGCCATAATTCTCAATAATAATAATAAAATTTCATTTCAAAGAAACAATTTTATTTTTTTTCCAAAAAATTGGGTAAAAAAATAAATAAAAATCTTTCTTTTGACACACTTGACAACATTTTTTTGACAAACTTATAATGCAAAAATCTAGTTTTTGGTCTCACATACCAATCCCGACCATCAAAATTTCTCCAAATTTAATGTTCCTACTCGTAATCACTTAAAATGAACGTTTTTAAGCCAAAAATATGAAAATTTGCTATTTTTGACACACATAATGATTTTTTTGACACACTTCCGGTACAGTTATCGAACACAGCGTCCTTTCGGACCTGTCCCTGGCGAATACCTATTACTAGAAAAATAATTTTTGAAATCCCTCCAGCGGTTTTCCCTGCAGCGTAGGTAATGACGGACGGACGGCCGGCCGGCAGACAGACATACATTTTTTTTTTTGCTTTTTTAGAATCAGTAGGTCCTAAAACGTCGAGAAATGCCAAAAAAAGTAGGGTCTGCGTCGGACCAGACGGTGGAAGTTATACTTCTTTGGCCATTCGCTCGCACACACGCACACAGACAGACAGATAGGATACATTAAAACAAATAACTAAAAAAACCAAAATATTATTCAAAAAAAAAAAAAAATAAAAACAAAATATTATTCAAAAAAAAAATATTATTCAAAAGAAAAAAATATAATACAAAAAAAAAAATATCGTTCAAAAAAAAAGCAAAAAAAAACATATTGTTCAAAAAATAAATAAAAAAAAATATTATTCAAAAAAAAAATTATTATTCAAAAAGTATAAGAACGTATAATCGTCGATTTTTCTTAGTTTTCTTAGTCAAAAAAATAAAAAAAATTTTCAAAAAAACAATATTATCCAAAAAGAAAAAAAAAATATTATTCAAAAAAAATATTATTCAAAAAACTAAAAATTATTAATTACTAGAAGGTACCCGCACGGCGATAAAGTTGTTGAAAACTCCAGAAGATGGCTTAACTCCAGTTTACTCCAGAAGATGGCCTAACAAGCTGAAATATATATCGAGTAACAGTAAAATTAAAAAAAGCTTTGTTTTCTTTAATTTTTTATTAAACTTATTAAATAAGTTATTTGCGTAAAGTAACAAGAGATTGACATTATGTTAGTTGAAAACTGTTTTTTTTGAGTAAATTCTCCTATAGTGTTTTTTAGTGTCATTTAATTTAACTTATTTTATTAGTAATATGTATATAAAAAGTTTGAAAAAAATGTAATAGTATCATTTTACAGTCAGCAAAAGCCAATAAGTAAATGTCTCTAAAGCTATAGATAAATTAACATATTAAATGTATGTTAAAATTAAAACACGTTGACAGACAAATAATAATTAAATAATTTTTATAAATGTAGATGGCAAAAAATTAAGGTTAGAAAAAAGTTAAAATTTTATTCCAAAGATTTAATTCAAATAATTCAATGTGTCACGAACAATTAATGGCGTGTTCGATTTACGCAACTCGTGCGCACTAGTGCAAACTTTTTCAGTGCTTCAAATTCGGTTTATAAGTTTCACTACACTAGTGCAGTTATTCATGTTCGATTTACAAGTTTTATTGCTTATTTTAAGTTTTTTAAGTTCGGTTTACCAGTTTAGTACATAAAAACTAACAGAGTTTGCACTTTTTTCAACTGTCAAATAGAGTAAGTTTTTTGAGAAACTACAAATTTTGTATTTAAATAATAAATGCAAATAATGAATCAAAACCGAAAGTATGTTGTGGTAAATGAACTTTTAACAAGTTCAGATTCATCTGATGATGAAATGGAAGCAATTTGTGCAACTACATGGAAAAGCGGAACTTATGTAAAATTGTTAACTTCGTAGAAGTAATAGAGGCTGTTGATAATATAGAAGTATTTTTCCTAAGTATTTATTGAATTTAAAACATTTACAAACAACATATTTATTTACAAACATAGTTCAGACGAAAAAAGACCACTGAACTGCTAAATTGTAGTTTCATTGAATATTTTTTTTCAGTTGTAGTTTGTTTACACTGAGTTTTGAGTGGATCAGTTTTAGGTTTTTTTTTTAAGTTTTATTCAAAATTCTACACTCATGCAGTTTTTTAGTAACTAACACCAGAAAAGTGATGCAAATCGAATACGCCATAAGTGAGCGTAAATATATTTGTTTATTGGATGTTTATTGTCAATTACTTACTCCGAAACCACCGTACTCGTCATACAAAATAGGCACACTGGTTCATTGATATTGGCTTAGCGTCCTATTTCATGTAGACTTATAAGCATTTATCAATCCAGAAATTTTGCTGTTCTGAAGAGGGTCGTATTGCAATTTGCAAATATATTTTATCGATTGTCTGCAATACTCTACTACATTGATGCATACGCCGGCCGGTTAAAGAATACCACCATTTTTAGTGAATATTTTCGTTTAATGGGTTTTATCGCTTTATAGTCATCGTCTTATTTCGACATTCCTTCCCACAACTTAAAACAAAAATTGGAAAAAATAATAATAAGACTAATTTCATTTGTAAATTCAGACTTATATATTATTATTAAAACAGTCAAATCACACCATTTGTTAACATATTTGCATATATTTTATAGATCCCTTGCAATAACAATAATAGTTTTGAAAGTAATGGAGAAGCATATTTCACTCAATAAGTAAAACACTTTAAACCTGTAGCTTTGATATTGTTCATAATCTTTTTCTTCGGTACTAAGGTTCCAATGCAAATTCTTGGTTAATCAATGTTTCTAAGAAGAGGAAAAGAAACGTCAATTTCCGATTTTTGGAACATGTGAGGGCAGTTCTGTTAATGCAAGCAGGTTTGTTTAATCATATATAAGCAATGCTTAAATGTATCGTATTGGTGCTAATGCATAGAAATATGTACATATTATATATAATTGCAAACCATAAGAACATATTTGTTGTAAATTAGAAATATGTATTTGTTAAAAAATAATTTAACATAATTTTCATATAAATGTAAATATTTGTTTGTCACATGTATAATACATTAACTATTCATTTTAATGATAATTCCGAAAAGTGAAAAAAAAAATTGATCAAAGATAACTAAGCGAATAATGTTTTATTATTATAAAATATGATTGATTTAGTAATTTCGTCTTTATTACCATACAGCATAAGGTTGATTTACTAATTTCGTCTTTATTACCATACAGCATAAAGGTTAAAATATAACTTAAACAAGCGTGACGCGGTTTCTCGATTAACACCCCATCAAAATATTTACAACGAGCGCAAAGAAGTATAACTTCAAAAAGTGGAGGTAAGAATTTCACTTTGAGCTCATGAATGTAATACTTAGGTCTTTCAGACCGAAGTAATTGTCTTTGCTGATTACGAATCCAATGTTTGAAAGCAAGTGAGGCTTTCTCCAGCCTTTCAAAACCACCTATAGACGTTGCATTTATTTAAAAAAATATATTTCGCATTGGAAATTGTCTCTCGGGGATTTATGGGGTCGATGATTACAAATCTGAAATTCAAAAGCAAGTGAGGGTGATTCCAACCCTCAAAAACACCTGAAGAAGTGGTAGTGATGCAAAAAAATTAATAGTTAGCATTCAAATTCGTCTTTCATGAGTTTCGGGGTCGTTTATCACGAATCCGAGGTGCAATTATACAAATTTATACAACCAATGCGATTTCCGATCAAGTTGTATACAAAATTATACCTTTTCTGTTTTTGATAGTTGATCGAATTGTTAGCTGAATAATTTCATTGTCAAATATGGGATTCTTGCCTTGGAAAAAATTTGAATTTATGTTCTGAAAATCCCTCTTCATCTGTTTACCTTCCTCTACAGTCGGTAACTATTGTTGTCTTTTAAATAAAATCAATAATTATGTTTATAAGAATCCTCAAAACAATTTTTTTAATATATTTTTTACGCATTTCGAGCGTGAGGATACTTTTTGTAATCCGAAGATAAGTGTTTACACTAGAAACACGGAAAAAAATATTCATAAAAGTTTTATTTGTGAATTCTAATAACAATAATTTATTATTACAAATTTTTGATTTAATTTATTTAATTAAATAAATTTATTTTAACCATTAAAATTGTGTTTCTCTAAGAATATAATAAAATACATTTGCACTAGTGGGTTTACCAACAACAGCCCAAGCAACAAAACAAAGTTATATTACCGTTATTTTATGGTGAAACAACTCACGTTGAATAACTATTGAAAGTTATATTTTGGTTATTTTTACGTTTAAAAAACCTACCACAAGCATTATGGCAACTGTAAATGCCCAGTTATTAAATAACTTACGTTAAAATAAAACGTAACTTCAACATAAATGTGTTTGTTGAGAAAAAAGCACAAATTAAATATAATTACGTTGGAAAAACGTAGTCTCAACAGCATAGGCATACTGTAAATACCCAGTTATTAAATAACTTACGTTACAAAATAATGTAGTTTCAACGTGATCTAATACACCCAGAAAAACTCAAATTTAACGTTGTGAAAAGTTTTATTTGAAATTTATTTTTAATTTTATTAATCTAATTGTAATAAATTTAAATATTATTTTATCTATAATAAATAAAATAAATCTACTTATTATTTTAAAATTAATTTTTCTTGAATAATAAATGATTAAAGATAGACACATAATTAAAATAAAAAATTACAAAAAACAATCATCATCAAATCCATTTTAAATAAACATATTACATAAATGGTTTAATTCAACTTATCCCAGTCTATAGCTGGGTTTTAGCAAGCGAACTGTGGATTGTGGATGGTGTTATTAACCAATCAAAAGTAAGAATTTTCAAATTTTGTGGTGATAAAATAAAAATCTCTTCTCTGATTAGTTGATAAAAAATTTCGCAGTCCACAGTGCCAAAACCTCCTTAATCTTAGCCCTACTGATTCACGCCATATGCAATAAACAATGAACATTACCATTACCATGTGCAAAAAATTGTATTAGTCTTTTTGATTAAATTTTTTTGAATTTTTTTTATATGGAGTTTTATTTTTCCAGATGGATGGCGTTATGATGATTTTTTGAATTTTTTTATATTGAGTTTTAATTTCAAAATGGCGCTACAAGTTCACGATTTTTACTGTGCTAAAAAATGAAGAAGGCTTCTATATAGGGGGTTTTGACAGTGCGCATGTTAAAACCCAGCGTGTTTCTGATAGTAGATTGCTTTACTACTACTTCTACGTACTAACGCACCAATAGTAATGCCCGATTTATAGTCGGTAACTTTAACTTAACGTTATCTTTTAGTATAAAAACTGAAGAAAACTAATATTTAATTGCAAGTGTCCATAAAAATAAAATTTTATTTATTAAAAAATCCAAAGGATATAAAAAGAGCGACTTTAAAGCCAAATATTAGCATGAAATTAAAATGAAAATAATTTTTTTTATTTTTAAATTTTGTATCAAATGTTTATTTCAAATTTTGATATTTTAAATTTTGATTTTAAAATCAGTTTGTTACTTTTAAGGAACTGATTGATTTATAAAATTGATTACAAAACCAAAATTAATATATCAAATCAAACGTCAAAGAATACGTAATTTCTTACCGACTATAAATCAAAATTTTGTAGTGTCTTAAGTTAAAGTTAACGTTAAGTTAACGTTACCGACTGTAAATCAGGCATAATTATTTTGATGAGGATAGTTTTTCAAATAACTTTTTATTAATATGATTAATACGAATAAATTTTTTCTTCATAGAATGAACTCAAAATACCAATTACTTTTGAGGGTAGAAATGATATCATGAAATGGTGGTATTATGAATACCGATAATGATAAGTTTTTGACAAAAATTATTCGATTGTACTAAAATCTAATATTTCAATAATAGCTGTATTCGATTTGACTGAAACAACTGAAAAATTGTATGCAATTGTTGTTGTGTTTTCAGTTGTCTCAAGCTGGGTTTTAACATGCGAACTGTGGACTGTGAAAGTTTTTATTAAACAATCAAAGAAGACAATTTTATATTCACCACAAAATTCTTATTTTTGATTGGTTAATAACACCATCTACAGTCCGCAGTTCGCATGTTAAAACTCAGCTTCAGTCAAATCGAACGAACTAATTGTTTTATCGTTAATTTTATTTCAAATATCATCCGGTAGGAATTGAGCTAATGATGGATGTTTAATATTTTTAAATAGCCGTATAAAATGTTGGTTTGCAATTATTTTAATTGTTATATTTAGATTGTGTTCCAATTGATGCTAAATTGTACTAAACGTGCTAAATCTAAATTAATTAAGTCAACAATTTTATTTGAATAAAATCTAGCAAATCAACATTTTGTTTCCAAATAATTGTGAAGAAATATATACGTAAAACAATATTTGACTACTTGATTACATCCCTTTAAATTAAAATTCGGTAATTTTGTAAAATTAAATTTTGATTTAGCAGTTTCGTACAATTTAGCAGCTAATTGGAACCCAGGGTTAATAGTTATTATTTGTTATCGTTAATTTTATTCGACCTAGTTGTGGATCAACTGCAATAGATCTTTGTAATTCTATTCCATTGTCAACTACAGCTCAAGGATAGTGTTCATCTGTCTTTGTAACCATGACACTACCTCCAATCCAATCAATAGACACAGATGTCATGTTTAGAATTTCCTTTCATATTTAAATCTTGTTTATATCCTATTTTAATATCCATATTTTCCTTTTCCATAACGGAATTCTAATTCCGAACATTCACGATATTTTTCTTTGTAAATTAATTTACGTTCGTCAGATCTATCTCCGCAATCATTGGCAAGATCACAAGTTCATTGTCTGATGGGAAGGAAAATTAGAGGTAAAAAATAAATAAAAAATTATAAAAGATCTGATAAATTGGCTTACTTTCGAATACAACGATTTCCAGATTTAAAATCTGTTTCTGCACTACATTTAGGAAAACTTTCTGGAAGCTCGTCACTATTATCATAGCAATCGTCTTTACCATCACAGAACCAAAAAATCGAGCGACGGATTTGCACCTTTCGTCGACAACCATTAGGGAATGCAACAATAGTTTGTTTGATCTGGATAATGTTGCCATCCAGTTGTACAGTTTCTTTGGCGACTTATGTAAGCTGGATCATCTGAATCATTACCACAATTATTATCATACATCCATAATTTTGGAATACATCTTCCATTTCAACAACTGAATTCAGTTTCTGGATCACACACACCTTTATCTAAAACCAAGAATATGATTATCGACCTAAATTAAAAAGATTGTGTTTCATTGGATACTTACGATACACAGCAGGATCTTCATCACTAGCTTCCGCTAGATTTGAATTTGAAATCAGAATCTGGAAAAGGTTTAATTACAGTTTTGTCCATCGGTTTTATCCCCACAGTTGTATGTTCCGTCACAAATGGTGGCTGATGGTGTACAATTTGTATTACCACAGTGGAATGTGCATGCTCAACAATGACGAGCAGGACATGTAGCCGGCTCATCAGATCCATCTTTGCAATCACGTTCACCATCACATTTCCAGAATCATGGAATACATTTTTCATCCGCTCCACCACAACGATGTTGACCAGTTGTACCACTTCTCGGTGTAAACTGTAATTAGGAGTATCAATAAATATAATTAGGAGTATGTGACACTTTTCTATATTTTTCATTATACAATTACTAATTTTTCTATCATTCAAAATACACCTTAAGACACCTATCAATTTTTTGAGATCACAGCTTCATCTATAATAATTAAAGTAGCAGTTGAAAAACAATCTAGTTTTCTTAAATTCGGATTGTTTAATTTGTCCTTTACTTGTAATATTATAAATTTAAGCAAGTTGGAAAATATTCACCTTTAAGATACGTCCGACGTGACGTATGTGATCAAAATCTATACCCGACATAGACAAAAGTTATTATTCATACGAAAATTATGCCAATGCGAATGGGTATAGTTTTTGTATGAATGATACCGGAGTTCAGAAAATTGTCCAATCAAATCAATAAAAATTTTCTGATATGAATTTGTTACTTCCCGCGACACGGAATACTAGTTATGAAAAATTCGCTATAATTTTTTCACAATTCGTTTTTCACGATGTACCGGAAATTGGCAACAGTTCTTTTACTTCTACCTGAAAGAGATGGCAGAGATTTTGAAGTTGTCAAAAAGGAATAAAAAACTATTTTTTGCTTGCTCCTCATAAAAAAAGTGCCGAGAGAATAAGGTCATTCTATATAAAATAAAACGTGAGCAGTTCATTCCAACTCTAGATAACGATACTTTTAAAAGGCTAAAAAATGCTGACAGTGAAAGCGTACATTGGTTTAAAATATGTTGGATACGATTTTTGGGAAGCGATCCATATACAAATATTCTACAGAGCAAAAACGAATGAAGATGCACCATTCAAAGCATTGAATTTACTTTAACTAGGAAGACCGAAAGCCTTTAATAATATAAAGTTGGCATCACTATACAAAACCACCAGGCAACTCACAAACCTATAACACAATAATATAATGAATACTATATACCCTGGCAAAAACTCTTGTAGGAAAATTATATTGGAACTTACATGATCATGATCATTTCTTGTAGAGAATTGGGACAAGATGTTTACAAGATCATACAAGATTTACATAGGATCTTTTGTAGTTTATGTAAGATCCTAACAAAAATTCCTATAAGAATTTTTGCCAGGGCAGGAACTTACATGATCATGATTATTTCTTATAGAGAATTGGGACAAGAAGTTTACAAGATCATACAAGATCATACAAGATTCACATAGGATCTTTTAAAGTTCATGTAAGATCCTAACAAAAATTCCTACAAGAATTTTTGCCAGGGTATCACCTGCGCACCATAGTTATTTTCCATCCCTCCCGCATAATAAAACTTCAGAAGAGTGTAGAATAATTAATAAAACAATATTAATATTAATAAACTTAATATTAAAAGCATTTAACAATGAATAAATAAAAGTAGAAGTAAATTTCTTAAGAATTGAAAATGTCATTTCATTGATTTTGAAAGTGGCGCAAGTCCATTAATAGGCATCAAACACATATTATTTTTTAAATAATGTTACATATGATAACAGGGGTGATTAGTTTGACACCCTTAGAACCCCAAACACATTATTCTACTATGCTATCGCCTATCGGTTACCCATATTTTTAAATGTAATCCAACGCAATCCTTCCAATATTACGAATCAAACATAAATGGACTTGCGCAACTTTCAAAATAATCGGCTCATTCTTACATAAATTAAATTAGAGAAATATTTTTTGATAAATTTTATCGCAGCAGTTTTTGTTATTTTTTTCCTAAATTTTGGAGCAACCAATTTATTTAATTTTATTTGATATTAATTTACAGAAATCGAAAAATGCTAGGATTAAACAATTTTCTCAATTACAATTTACACTCGTTCAAAAATAAATGTGATACCCAAACGTGGGACAAAAAAACATAAACTTTTCAAGAAACTTCCGTTTAGGGTTAATTCATCTTTTCTATAATTGCAAGTTTTGTGCAAAAACCTCATTTAATCTGTAAATACCTGATAATTGAATAAATAAATACCTGATAATTCAATAATACCTATAAGTCTAGTCTTCCATTATAGAAAATTTTACTCGTCTCAAATCAATATTTTTTATCACCAATATTCACTGAGAAATAATAACTATTTTGATTTTTTTTTAATTTTACGTACATATATAAGAATATATTAAATTTAGCACTATTTCACAATTAATTAAACCTTCTGGTTAATTTAATTATTAATTAAATTTGATTTAACACAAACACTGATTTCACATATTTATTCAAAATACAAAACAACAATGACAATGTTTTTTATTTTCTGTGGCGTATTTTCTTTGTTTAATTTTTTTATATTAAAATAGGATATTTATCAACTACGGTTATTATCAGGTAAATTCAACGTTTTACAATGATGGTTTATATGATGTTATAAAGTAACATAACGAAAACTTAAAATTATGCTTTACTTCGTTTTTATAAATACGATCTAATTAATAGGTTTTATTTAATCGCAATATTAACAAGATTTTATAACTGAAATTCAACGTTATTTCGAAACGCATGATTAACATATCTCCAACGTTTTAAAGTGGCACATAATAATTTGGTTATTATATTTTGGTTCAAATGTTATCATATTAAAACATGTATCAAAATAACTTATTGTCAACCGATTTATAATAAAAACTAAAAGTTATTTTATAACCTCGGTTATTTTTTGTTGCTTGGGAGCAAGAATCGAAAGAAAAAAATCGTTTTCTGTGGTGATATTAAATGGAAATTTGATTGCAATAGAGAAACAACAACCAAAATCACTTTAAATGCAAAAGTAAAATTATTTTTTATTCGCCTACATATTAAAGTGTTCCTTTATTACTGTGATTTGCGGCTTTTAAGTATCACTTTTCAACTATTTATTTTGTTGTTATAGCTACGTCCAAAAAAGCAAAAAGCATTTGTATTTGTTTAAATTCTATGAAAAATAAAAATTTTTATCAAAGCAACCCTCAAATTCAAAATTTCATTAATTATCCAATTAAAATAGTTGTTATCATTTGTTGTCATAGCTACACAATAATTTGGAAAAAATAATAAATATTTTGTCAAAGGTTACTTGTTCCACATATTTTGATTTTAAAATTTATGAAAATTTATAATTTTAATTTAGAATAAACAACTTTTCTTAAAAAATATTTTGCTTGCGGCGAATAAAAAATAGTATATGATGCACGGACGTAAGCTATTTTGGACCTAATGTGGGTGCAAATCTCGGCTTGCGCCTCGATTTGCAAACTCCAAATCCGTCCAAAATCTTTAGATTTACGTCTTAGAATCATAATGTACTATATTTAATTTTAATTCCGTTCCTTTGAAAAGAAACCAATGTTGTAAAGAGCAGAAGCTTAAACAAATTTGCAGTTCTTACTTGTGGGATTTATTTAATTTTATTTTGTCTGTAAATTGATGTTGTTCTATGTGACTGGAAAATGTTTGAAGATTACGAAAACAATAACACAAATTCATTTGAACCATTTTCACGCGTCAGTTTTCGTTAATTCCAAACATGTGTGTGCTCTTAGTTTTAAATTCAAGTTTGGAAAACAAATGTTGTTGTTTTCACAAGTCTTCTTAATTCATAAAAATAAATCACACCCACTTTAAAAATATGAAACCAAAAATCTGCTTTCAAAATAAAGATTTCAATAAATAAGTATCTAAGCCAATAACAATAAATAAAATCGCCAATTCATGTTCTCCGCCACAAAAAAATGCCACTAAATAAATATAATAAAATATTTACACTAAAAACCTGTTAGGGGATGAAAAATATGCTTCAAGAAAATATTGATTGTCAAAAGATAATAACATAAGTTTTATGTTTGTTTGTCTATATCTTCTGGTAGTCTATAAAATTCAACTTCCACTCATGCAGCCAACACACAAAAATTTATAAATATTTGAAAATAAATAATAGCACATTATGATGCTAGGACGTAAAGCTAAAGATTTTGGACGGATGTGGAGTTTGCAAATCGAGGCGCTAGCCGAGATTTGCACCCACATTAAGTCCAAAATAGCTTACGTCCGTGCATCATATACTATTTTTTATTCGCCGCAAGCAAAATATTTTAAGAAAAGTTGTTTATTCTAAATTAAAATTATAAATTTTCATAAATTTTAAAATAAAAATATGTGGAACAAGTAACATTTGAAAAAATATTTATTATTTTTTCCAAATTCTATGACAACAAATGATAACAACTATTTTAATTGGATAATGAAATTTTGAATTTGCGGATTGCTTTGATAAAAAAATTTATTTTTCATAGAATTTAAACAAATACAAATGCTTTTTACTTTTTTGGACGTAGCTATGACGACAAAATAAATAGTTGAAAAGTGATACTTTAAAGCCGCAAATCACAGTAATAAAGAAACACTTTAATATATAGGCGAATAAAAAAATTGTTTATACGCGACTTCGGCGTAAATATAAGAATGAGTACAGTTTTCTTAAGAAAATGAAAAGAAGGAGAAAATCAACATTGGTTGTGAAAATAGATAAATAAAGAAACAGGAAATTGAGGTTAAAGAAATTAATAATAAAATTAATTTTGTTTATATATTTTTATGTGTTTGTAAGGTATTTTAGGTTCTGTTGGCAAATAAATATGAAAGTGAAATGTTCAACATAAAAACGTGGTTTAATTCTTTCTTACGTGTTTTATAGCTCCAAAATGATTTTTGTTCCATACCTGAAAGCAAAACCCTATTGGTGAGAGTTCAGTGTCCGTTCGAACATAATCGATTTTCTCACAAACTATAAGTCGTATCAACTTCAAATTTGCTACAGTTATAGAATGTGTTTGTTCACACCTATTGATAATAAACAATTGCAAATCTTTTTATTTATATACATTTTATTGTTTAGTTTACATTTTATGGATCGATTGCTTAGTTTTCTGAGTCATTACAAAATACGTGTGTTTGTTTTTCTCCATATTGTTTGGCAACGTTAAATATCATAAATGGCAGGTTATTTTCGACTACACTATTAACAAAAATTATTAAACGATTTGTTTTGCGGTGGTATTGAATCGTCGAAATAACTTAGTCACAATCAACAATATTTTTTTATTATTATACCTCTAATAATCGTTTGTAGCTTTGGCAACGCAACGCTAGATTTATTTCTCTTATTATGATTATTCAACATTGATTTATGGTATAATTATTATTCGACAATCGTCTGTTCCTTTGTATGTAATTTATATTAGTATACTATTCTTATTCAACAATCACCTGTATCTTTGGCGCAAATATTGATTTATATTATTATATTATCTGTAGTCAGCAATCGTTGGTGCCTTTGACGCAACGATTGATGTTGTGTCCTAATGAAAGTAATTTAGGGCTGGTGACTTAATATTGTGTTAACGAAAAAAAATTAATTTAGTTTTGTTAAAAATTCAAAATTACCGTATCATCTGGCTAGCAATAAAACCTTTTTGTAAAAAAAAAAAATAGAACACAATGTCTTTTCTTTATTTTTAAGATTTCAAACCATTATGCACATTTTGTTTGTAACCCAAAATATTTTTCCTTTGGCGAAACGATTGATTTATAGTATTATTTTATCGTTTTTCAACAATCGATTGTAGCCTGTGGTGCATTTGTGATGAGCTGAGGAGACATATACTCATAGACTGAGACTAGTTGATCCTCCTGGATGTTCCTGGTAATGATTCCATGAATATTATTACGAAATATTAAAAGAAATTTCTGTTATATTATATCAGCACATTGATTTTATCTGTACTTGTCATAGTTTTAACCTAAAACGTTTCAATTTAAGACTTGTAGATCTCTATTGATTTAGTTAAGGAACTGTAATGTTTCAAATTTTTCAAATTGGTGTCTATGACATTGTATTATTATACTAAAATTTATTCTATTATTTAAATATGTACACAAAACATATTCATAACAAATGCATCATTGCATTACTTTTATAAGTGGCATAAAGCAAATTCAAATTAATTTTCTTCCAAAAAATTAAAAAACCAAACAATATTTTCGTTGATAGAATTATATAATGACGAAAGCTCTTTTTAATTTAGAACTAAATTTCCATAACAAATTTAACTTCTACAAAAATTTTATTTTAATTTATTTATTTTACAATTTTAATTAAGCATTTTATTTTGTTCTACTATTTTCTACACTTCGGTACACATCCATATTCTAGTCGAGAGAATGATATATAAGCTATGATGTGTTTATGTGTTTCTATATATATATATCTATGTACATAGCTGTAGTTCTAGGTTTTAGGAAAAAATATTTGTAAACGATCCTTTGCCAATTTATCATTCGAAAATAATGTATGCATTTTATTGTTGTTGATATAACGTTTACAAATAAAATTTATTTATTTTTCATCAAATAGTTTTTCCTATTTGCAGTTTTATTATTATTTTACTTTTTTTTTTTCTCAATTTCGGTTTTAAATTTAAATAAATTACAAACAAAAGTTTTGGTTTTAACGTTTGTGAATGTGAACGTTTTGTTGTGAGATATTCAAGTGATAACTATACGGGTATCAAAGGCAATATGTGAAGAACAACATTTAATTTTTGGGTATTTACAAGCAGCATTTGTACTATGAAAACAAAACTAGCTTTAACAATATATAGGCTTTGGAAGAAAATCGAACCTTCTGGTGATATTGTTTTTATTTTTGAGATGCATAGCAAAAATACAGTACCATGTAAAGAGACTGAATTGAATACAAGTCTTTAATTCTAGTTAGAAATGTATTACAAAACTAACAAACAACATACCTGCGTAGTCGGGAAACTACAATATATAAATTAACATAATAACACGAAATGAAACGAAATGGGGATTCACTCAGAAAGTATTTCAATTCATCCTTATATAATTTTGACACGACTTATGATTGACTAATTTCCCTCCTTATTATTAGTCCGAACCCCTTTTACAAAACCGTATCCTTTGTCTATAATTATAACTTTTGGGAAAAACTGACATTTGGGTTAACATAACCGGATATCCAGCCTCCTGTTCTTTTTATGTATAATACAACAAGCTAACCTTCCAGCAGCTATAGAAGCTTGAAATTATTCGAAACACTCTTTTTAAAAATTACAAATTCTAATTCGTGAAAAATGATATTTGATCTGCATTTGGCTACTATTTGCGAACTTATTTTATTAGTCGGAAGTGGCTAATGATGAACATCATGTCATCCAATTAATTACTATTGTTTTTTAAACATTTCCAGACAATGATTTATTTAAAATGTACGAAAATGATTCTTTTGATACATTTTACGATTTTTTTACAAACTTACAATTCTGTGCTTGGGCTCTTGGTCTTGCAAGATCTTTTTATTACATAAACTAAACTATAAACCAAAAAAAAGGCAAATAATTTTGACGAATCTTTCATCACCAATTTATAGAAACGAAAATTTTTTTAAATTGACTCATCAATTTTGCTCAACTGGTGCCCATCTGATGTATATTACTAATTGCAGCGTATTTAACATAAACTAACCAATATTCAACTGCAATTAGTTTTCTACATGGTGCCGCAGAAAGCTATAAAAAATAAATCAAAGCAGAAGTAAGTAAGTCTGCCAAACTTAGGCTAGATACCCTTGGATACAGTTAGTCAACTGTAATTGGTGACCCCGACGTGATCTGATTAATTATTTGTTTTACTTCAAAATTAAAATAACGTAATCGATATATAAAAAAGTTAATTACCAGTATTTACAATCATATCATTCTCTTCCTTCTCTACCGCACACACATACACATAGTAATTTTAATTTTACGGTTCCGTAACTTATATTGACAGAGGTGTAGAGCCAAGAGTCTCAAAAACCCTTGAACAAACATATTCGGACATTCGGAATTTTGTGAGCCATTAAACTCAAGTAACTAAGGAAATAATTTGAATATTTTCAATTCAAAGGTATTGTTGGAAATAAATCAGAAAAAACTCTGTTTTTCTCTTTTACGTGTTTTGGTTGGGATTCGAACTCATAACCTCATCAGTGCCAAGAATGAGTTCCAAATCCTTTGGCAGACACGCTATCCATTTCGCCACCAATGCGATGATATTGTGAAGTTGAAACTTCATCATCACTCTAATCACGTAAGTTGAATTTAAAAACTAAATAATAATAATTTTAATAATAATTTATTTTAATATAAAACCGACTTACAATTCGAGTTGAGTTTTATTTTAAATTTAAATCCCAACTGTGCACAAGAATTCTATGAAATCGATATCCCAACTCCGTCCAAATTGAAAAATGTGATTTTTTATATATTTTTAAAATTATCTAAACAAGAGAGAAAAAGAGTTGATTGCATATATTCTTAACCCGTCGTGCATATTGTTGTAAACAATACATTTTGTAACGATCGCAATAATCGCAAAACAATAATAAAACCAAATTCCTCTTTGTTTTCAATTCAATAAAAATGTATTTCATTAGTTTCCGTTCATTTTTTACATTAATAATAATTTTAAAATTTTCTAAAACTTGGCTGCTGGTTGAATTTTGAATATACTATAAAAAGCAAACGAACGTACTCAATTTTATTTCCAATTCTAACGAACAGATGTCGTTGTCGTTATTAATCTTTGCTGAATTTTCAATGTTACCCGATTTGTTTTGACATCATAAGATGTAAAACAAAAAATCACATTTTTGGATGGAATGAGTTTTCGATGTTAAAAGTTTGATTTAAATAAAAATTCATTCCGGTTTTAGTTTTTCAAAAGATGACATCTAGTCAAAGTTTGTTAATGCAATCATGTTTAGAAAAAAATAAGTTCATTGATAATTATATCAAAAAAAATTTTTGTAATGTTATATTTAAACACAAAAATGTTTTATGAAAGTTTGAATAGTGTGTTTTTAATTATAAGTGTCTGGAATTAAAAATAAAATAATAAATTGATACATATCAAAGATTACGTTTGATTTATTCTAAATGTGAGGATCAAATGTATATATTACACACAAATGAACATTTTAATATATTTACAAATAATTTAATGAGAAAAGGTAAACAAGCTATAAAACTATTTAAGGAAGGTAAAGAAAAGATGTTTGAGGAAAATTCTCAATATCGAAGGAATTTAACAAAATTAAGTCTGGTTTTTTTGCACATATGTTAAGTGAATTAAAAGCTATATTTCCAAATGGATTTTTTGCTGGTGAATGGAAAGAAAACAACGAAGGCAATCTGGAAAGGATAGAAGGCATCACATCGATTACATAGAAGATAAGTTTATTTGTTTTTATATATATATATATTATTAATTAATTCCGAAGTTTAACTATTGAAATGTCAGATTAGGAATAAGTATTTTAAGAGATTCCTAAATTCAGATTTGTGTGAGGGTGATCGTTACAATCCGTAGGTTAGTTATATTTTTATTTTTTTCTTGAAGTAACAAAATTGTGTATAAAAGTCCAAGCCACCTACAGTGGCACTCGCAATAACTGGCTCCGTATCAGGGCCTGTGCAATAATTTATAATTTATAACGTAACCAGTTAATAACAGATTGTTTCATTTTTCCAAAACATTTTTTCTTGTTTTTCTATTAATTTGTAAAACATAAACAGAAATAGGGACCACCCTTTCATTAACAAATATTCATATAATATCATCATTTGGTTTATTGCACACATCAATCGGCAAAAAACTCTCACACATCGAAATGGTTCAGAAAAGAAATTTAAAATGAGC
Source organism: Diogma glabrata (assembly GCA_963693315.1). Classification (NCBI taxonomy): domain Eukaryota; kingdom Metazoa; phylum Arthropoda; class Insecta; order Diptera; family Cylindrotomidae; genus Diogma; species Diogma glabrata. The sequence goes on from OY856188.1 coordinate 265,414,287, forward strand.
ATACATACTTTGAGTTTTCGTTTTTGTATGTTTCAATACAACAAAATTATACGAAAAGAGATTTCATATATCATCATCTCCTATGTTTCGTTTTACTTAAGCAAAAAGATAATGAAGGCAAACAAATAAAATTCGAAAAGTTTGTAAAGAGAATGCAAGTATATAACAAAAACTATTATAACCTTGATGTTTCACAGTGAGTCAGAAATTTAGGTATACTGATTGGTTGTTAACAAAAATATTAATAAAAACTCCAACGATGTAGTAGCATAGACGAAAAATGGAAAAGTGCGGGTTGATCAGGAATTAGTCTTTACTGTTGGGTTTGAACTACAAAGAACTATTTCCTCTTCTAACACCTTTACTTAGAACTCAATGGTTCCTACTTCTATATGTGATGGAAGATGTTCTTGTTCAAACGATAACTGTTGAGCAGTACCAAATTTGTGGGCATAACACTATTTATCGGAAATGTTTTAACATTATTTTGGGGATTTCTCCATTAAATTTCTAGACAGTACTATTGTGTGAATTCATAGAATGTGTAATATTTCTATCATAGTCAACATTCTAAGTCACGAGTGTATAGTCATCATCGATTGCTTCCAATCACTGCGAAATCAATGAATGACACTTAGTCAATTATTGTCAAATATGAGCTTGCGTATCAGACAACATTTTGGGGAATTTTTAATTATACGAGATTTTTGTGAGCCATTAAACTCAAGTAACTAAGGAAATAATTTGAAAATTTTCAATTGAAAGGTATTGTTGGAGATAAATCAGAAAAATTCTTTTTTTCTCTTTTACGTGTTTCGGTTGGGTAACTTAAGTAATTAGAGTGATGTTGAAGTTTCAACTTCAAACTATCATCCCATTGGTGGCGAAGTGGATAGCGAGTCGGCCAAAGGATTTTGAAGTCATTCTTGGCACTGATGTGTTATGAAGGGTAATCCAAACTCCATGATTGAAATTCAAACCTCTGTCCCTCACACACCAAATTTACCTTAACAGAAATGTTCATAGTTGTTTTCGTTTTTCCTTTACACACAATTTTTTGTATACTCCATCCATGGTCATCATCTACTATAGCTTCCGTTTAAAAAAAAATTATGAACATAAAACAGTTGTGTGATATTTCCCAATGTAATTTCCTTTATTCAATTTGTATTCGTAATTCCGCTATTTCCATATAGATTTCCTACAATCGTTTTATAATCCATGTTTCTGTTTATAAATATTCTACAATTTTAGTACAGGTTGAAATCTTCACTCTTTGGTCAGCGCACATAATTATCGGAAATAAATTTATCGTTTTATTAACTTGTTGTTGTTCCCCCAACGATCGTTATTTTGTTTGCCTATAAATACGCCTAGCCACGTTTAGAGGCTCTCTTAGTCGATTTATTTATTGAAAAACTGTTTTTTGTTACCTTTGACCTTGAATAATTTACGACGCAGGCACGAGATTTTATGAGAGTTTTGAGGCAACTTTTGATTAGAAATACACATGTTCGATTCTTCAGAAAATCGAAAATCCGAAACAGTGCCAACAATGATACAGCGAGCTTCTATTGCCGCATTTCGTCAAAAACTAAACTTTTGCTTAGAATAATCTGCACCACTTTGTCCAACATTGTCCATAATCTAAACAATTATTAATAACAATGATAAGAACCATGTGCTAGAGGTTTTATCAAAGTCGAATGTCAGAACTTTAAATTATTGATATTTTAAATAAACTTTACTTATATATTAAAAAAATGTAGTTTATAAGTTCTATAGTGTAAAAATAACAAATTTAATATACAATTATAATTCAGCTTCTATTTTTCCTTAAAATCACTCGATACGTAATTTTTCTCTACAATTTATTTGTTTACTTTCTAAAATTACAACGCATTCCTTTTTATGATAACCAAACTTCTTTTCAAATAAATTATCAAAACGCTCCCTCTGTTTCAATAAATTAAAACAAATGTTTCCAAATTACACTTACAGTTAATTGTAAATATTTTCGATAATATTCATAAATTACAGAAAATATGTACTACTACATGCAAAAACTTTATCATGAAAGTAAAATAACATTAATTAGTAAAATGAAAATTTAAAAAAAATTCATATCGTAACTCTGTGCCGTAGAGTAAAATATTATCAACAAATATTAGAAAAAAGAAATTTAAGAAAAAAATACAAAAATATTTTTGATAAGAAGTCAATACGAACGAACCATGAAACAAAATTATATTTACTTTGGTGTCAAAGATATCATTCTTTAGATTTCGAAGCTTAAAGCACTGTTTCTGTTTCGTTTCATTTTCTTCGTTTTTTTTACATGTATATACATAAAAGGTGAACAAAGATTTATTTAAGATTTCCATATAATTTATTGCTAATTAAAACAATTTGCGGCAGTTTTTCTTTTGAAAGATAAAAATATTGTTTATGTGATTTTGTTTTGTGAAATTGAAATGACTTTTTAAAATATTGGGCTTTTGTCAGATGTTTCAAATATTTTCGATGCAGTCGGATACGATGATAATTAAGTCAAACCGATTGATGAATCTATCCAAGTTAACGATTTCGAATGATTTATGAGCCTGGAATTATTTTTATTTCCAAAAAACTGTTTTAAATCTATAATGAAACCTAACTTTGCAAATGACGCAGCTCATTGCCATCAAATATTTTTTAGTATCCGGCTCGAAGGACCAACAATTTTTTATGATCGTCAATTTTGTATTTACAACTGATTTTCCTTAAAAAAAGCCAAAGAAAGAAAAAATAGTGTGTCACATTTGTGGCCTTACTTCTAATAATAATCTTAAACCAAAAAAGTACTACCTTTTCTTATAAATTTGATTCCGACATCTGTCAACCTACAAGTCTGAGGGACAGAACGGAAGAAAGCATTAAACTACACAGTTAAACTACTTTATTATAATATTTGTTCCGGAAGAAAAAAAGTTTCACAATAACGAATTTAGACCGCAACAGGATCTGGGTGGGTTAACTAAGCAAGTCTAAACTGTCCAATTTTATAATACGCTTCAAGTTTAAATTTATAGAACTATTTAATAATCAAATGCTGAGGTAAACACATCAGATGCGCTCTTTAACCTGATCTAGTAGTGTGGCAGTAGTGCCGACAGGTCGATTAACTGTTGTTGGTCCTCAACAGTTACCAACGCTAAAAATTAGAATCTTTTCTTCTTACGATATTGTGACTTGGTCTAGCAAGTCAGATCAATATCAAAAACATAAACACATACACAGTTCTAAATACACTTGACTCTCCACCGGTAACAGGTATCCTAGAGTAAACTACTATTTATAGCAGTATTTCTGTACATCTAGCAGGAAAAAAGATTATGATGATCAAACAGTATCATCTACCGATCACCACCACCTCTGCCTCATATCGCACGGCGAGATTTCATACACGTCATAATAAAGTAATCTGTGTTTGTCTAAATCGTATGAATAAAGACGATAAAACAACTCACCGAGAGAAAAAGAGCATAAAAGAAGACAGGTTTCGAGTGATAATGTCTCAATTTGTTTGGAGGGCTCAGCAGTCAAAATGTTCTGGAAGCTTCGAATGGAGTAGTCGGGCATACGGGGGAAGAAATAGACTAAGAATAAACTTTCGCTCGAAGAAAACCAGCTGTTCAACCTTTTCGACGAAGATAGTATGAATAAAATATCTAATTGGAAAGCGAAATTTTTTTCTGTGTACGGCTCAGTCGACGCAAAATTGATTGGATCAGGTTTGAAGTCACAAGCGACAAATACTGTTATGATGGAAATAGACGAGTTTGAGCTTCGACAAAATATTTAGCATTATAGCATAAGTGGTTCATATCACCTTATGATGTGACTTGTTAAAAAGTTGTGCAAAAAATATTCATAATTAAAGACCATTCGTTTTATGAAGTATTGAAAATTTCTGTATACACAGGCTTCTGACAAGACCAGAACTGGCATAGATATCCTCAAATAACTTAGCTACGAACTACGAACAAAAAAGAGACGGAAACTTTTAATGTATGTCTATTTTCCAATCGACTCCAGTAGTCCGCTAACAACGCATATGCCAAGAATAAAAACTTGGATATCATAGTAGACCGTGACAAAATTCACATCACGTAAGGTGGAAAACATTAATGCCAACAGTAAAGAACAGACTTTTTTAGAGTATTTGGCTAATATAATTTAAAAATTTCAAATGCCAGAAGAAACCACACATTTATTAACGCCCAACGTCAAGAAACCATAGACATCCCCCTATGATCCTGGTATCTTCTATGACAGTCCGTCTACGGAAATATCCTCTCTCTGGCGTTTACATCCCATGGAGGGATTTTGCCGTCTGTGCAATCAGCTTCCAATCGTCTCGTTCCATGACCAGTTGACCCCAGTTTCGACATCCTATATCACGAAGGTCTTGGATGATGTCATCACGCCAGCGTTGTCTAGGTCTTCCTCTTCGACGAACACCAGCTGGTTGTTGTTGGGACGCTTTTTTAATCATTCTATCTAATGGTGCCCTTTCTACATGACCAAACCATCTAATCCGGTTAGATTTAATGAATCCGATTACATCGCAGCCTCCAAGAAGCTGTCTGATTTCATGATTCATTCGGATTCTATACTGATTTTCAGCAACTTTACATGGACCATAAATTGTTCGTATGACTTTCCTCTCGAATGTTGATAAAATTCTACAATCGGAGGAAGTCAGTGTCCAGCTTTCGCTTCCAAAGGTAAGCACAGGTCGAATTAATGCTTTGTAAAGTGTAAGTTTAAACGACTGCGAAAGATGTTTAGATCGCAAAAGTTTTGAGTATGCGTAGAAAACTCTGTATGCGGCTGAGACACGAGCTTTAATATCTGCCTGCATGTCATTTGACGATGTTATTACAGACCCGAGGTATTTGAAGTTTTCCACACGTTCCACTTCATAGTCGCCAGTATTCAGATTGCCGGGAGGTATATTCCTGGATGTTGTTAAAAGTTTAGTCTTGCCGGTGTTAATGCATAATCCAAGTCGTTTAGCATTTCTTTCAAGCTGAGAGAGACTATCCTTGATATCGCTTGTTCTACGTCCGAGAAGCACAATATCATCTGCATGGCCAAGAATTTGACTAGATTTGTTAAATATACAGTTTTGTGTCTCAATGCGGCTTTTTCTTATCGCGTACTCAAGCGCCAAATTAAATAGTACGGGTGCGAGTGCATCACCTTGTCGAACACCTGATGTTATATCAAAAGAGTCAGAAACTGACCCTTCGATTACTATTCTACAGTTTGATCCCGATATTGTGAGTTTGCACAGAGAAACAAGTTTCTCTGGAATACCAAGGCATATGAGTGCAGACCAGAGATTGTCGCGGATGATGCTATCATATGCTTGCTTGAAATCAACGTAGAGCTGGTGAATGCTGATGTTGTACTCCCAACATTTTTCCAGAATCATCCTTAAGGTAAAACATTGATCTGTGGTTGAACGGTTGGGACGAAAACCACACTGATAGTCACCGATGATAGATTCTGCAAACGGGATGAGCCGAGCGAGTACGACATTAGCTAGTATTTTATATGCAGTGTTCAACAGTGCGATTCCACGATAATTTGCACACTTTAGGCGGTCACCTTTTTTATGTAGCGGAACAATGAGAGCTGTTTTCCATTCAGCAGGTAGTTCTTCTTGGTCCCAGATTGCAAGAATCAGATCATATATACGTGAGACCAGAGCTGCTCCTCCATTCTTAAGTAGTTCTGCAGGGATTCCATCGATACCTGGTGATTTGCCATTTTTTAATTTTTTGATGGCAGCTTCCACTTCTTCTATTATTGGGTAAGGGACAAAAATCTCCTCACTTGACGGAGCAATTGCTCGAATAGGATGAACTTCGTTCGTCCTATTCAGTAGGTCTTGAAAGTGGGATCGCCATACTTCCAGCACATCACGTTCACTTGTTGTAAGCTCGTTGTTTCCATTTTTGATGGCTGTAGATCTTGGGTGGAAATCTTTGGTCAGATTCCGCGCATTGGCAAAACACTCTTTCGAATTTCCATTAGCCGCATGTTGGTTGATGTTTTCGATACAGCTCTTCATGTGTTCGCGTTTCTTTTTCCGTAGGAGTTTTGCTGAGGCTTTTCTGGCGCATAGATAATCAGTTTGGGAGCTTCGGGTGTTTCTTGTTAACCATTTTTCTCGCAGTTTTTGTTTGTGCTCAATGCTTTCGCGGCACTCGTCATCAAACCATTCGTTACGTGATTTCGGTGGTCGTTTTCCGATTGTAGTTTGTGCTGCGGATATGATGGTTGATTGAAGCGTTTGCCATTCTTCTTGTATGTTTAATGGCATCTCAGATGGGATGTCATGCTCTTCTATGTTTTGCGTTACAATTTCCTGATATCTATTCAGTGTTTCCAGGTGTTTAAATGCTTCGACATTCCAGCGCACGGTCTTTTTTGCTTGCCTATTAAATGTAGATGATAATTTGCACTTATACTTAAAGATGACAAGCATATGATCGGTGTCCATATCAGCACCTCTGTATGATCGAACGTCAGTTACACTTGTAGAGTGTCTCTTAGAAATCATGACGTGATCGATTTGATTTTCAGTTCTTCCATCATTTGATTTCCACGTTGCTTTGTGGATTCTCTTATGAGGAAAGAAAGTGCTAGAAATTACTAGATCATACATCATAGCCAGTTCAGCTGTGCGAAAGCCGTTATTGTTACTAGCATGATGCAAGCTGTTAGGGCCGACATGTGTTTTAAGTTCTGCACTTCTACCAATTTGCGCATTGAAGTCACCTACCACGATTTTTATATCGTGCCGCGGGATGTTATTGATGACTTCTTCGAGTTCTAGAAAGAACAGGTCTTTAATGTCATCTGCTTTGTCTTCAGTAGGTGCATGAACATTGATGATCGTTACATTAAATTTTTGCGTGCGGATTCTCATTGTGCATATCCGCATATTAATTGGGCGAAAGTCGATAACATGTTGATTCACGCGACGATGTGTGAGAAAGCCAACTCCAAATTCTCCTCCGTTTTCATGACCGCAATAGTAGAGAGTGTATCCCTTGGCTGTTTCGTGGATTCCACTCCCTGGCCATCTTAGTTCTTGTAACGCCACTATATCCAGTGTATAGCTATTGATTTGGTTTGTAAGTTTCAGTAGATCTCCTGGTCTTCTAAGGCTTAGCACGTTCCAGGTTCCCATTTTTAAATCGTAGTCCGGGTACAGTTTCCGAGGTCGTTCCAATAATGAATCCGAGATAATCCGAGGCCTGTGTACAGAATTCATGACAAATAGTTTTTTACGGAAATGGGGTGTTAGCCCTTCGCCCAACCCAAATTTTCGTGAATGGGTTCGTTCTGCATCTTGAGGTCACCAGAAACAACCTTTTTCATGTTTATATAGCGAGCCGCTTGATACAAGACAGACGCCCGCTACAAACCGCCCCTAACATGGAGAACAGACGCTTGCTACACGTTTATATAGCGAGCCGCTTGATCCAAGACAGACGCCCGCTCCAAGCCACCCCTAGCATGGAGAACAGACGCTTGAGTTGCATTGGTTTTGTGGCGCCAATGACTCGCCATGGTGCAGAATCATTGAGTATAAGCAGTATTTACTCTGCCCCTCTCAACTACACCAACCTAATTCTGTTAGCATTACCCAGGTAGCACGGCGTGGACGTAGAATTTCGGATTTCACTACCCTATCCGGAAATATCCGTCTACGGAAATATATTGTTACCTCTTTCTTCAGTAGACTGTATTTTATGGCAATTAATTTTCGATGATACTATGATGAATTACATAACGACGATATATCAGTAGGTAACGGTTATTTAATATTCAATGATGATGGAGAAATAAAATGGGTTGAAATTGATGGACTCATGCGAATATGTTGCACACCAATAACAATGTCCAAGTAATTGATGTTAACTTGACGTTGATGACTTCACATGAACAGAGGTGTATATGGTGCAGTATCAAAGTACTCTCCAATCAGGCATTATTGACTTGATGACGACGATTTCTTATGATCACGTACAAATATAATGATAACAATGTAAAATCCAATCATATCTCATTGACTTGATGACGTAAATCATCAGCATATAAAATGACGAAAACTTGTGCTATTAATTTATAACTTTATACAATCAGCGACGTAAATCATCAGCACATAAATGACGAACATGTGCTGTTAGTTTATAACTTCATACAATCAGCGACGTGAAGCATCAGCACATAAAATGACGAAACTTGTGCTATTAGTTTATAACCTTATACAATCAGCGACGTAAATCATCAGCACATAAATGACGAAAACTTGTGCTATTAATTTATAATTTTATACAATCAGCGACGTAAATCATCAGCACATAAATGACAAACTTGTGCTATTAGTTCAAAACTTGATACAATCAGCAACGTAAATCATCAGCACATAAATGACGAACATGTGCTATTAGTTTAACACTTCATACAATTAGCGACGTAAATCATCAGCACATAAAATGACGAAACTTGTGCTATTAATTTATAACGTTATATATCTCAGCATACAGGATGACGTAGCCTTCATATAAACCAAGTATGGTTATAGCACAATAACACTATCAACCTTTAGTTCACCACTGTCATTGGCTAAAAAGATATAAAAACATTAATAATCCATACTTCACAACACAATTAATTGTCACGCTTCGACTATCCAGCGACGTGATGAGTATGTATCCTTTACACGATGAAAGCAATGCCATGGACTACTGTTCAAAATTTCATCACCTCGTGTGCAGTTCCGCAAACCACAGACAATTTTAGTAACGCGGTATACTTTAATCAATATGCAATATAACAAATGTTTACAATAATCTTTAAACACCAAATGTTACAAATTAACCAGATCGAGACTGATCTATAATTAAATTTAACAATAATTATAATGTGCTTGATACAGATTTCAATAAAAATCGACGAAAAAAATAAGTATACAGCACAGAACAACAGCCAAAAGGCAAGAGAGAAAACTAGAAGAATTAACTTAAATTTATACACATTCTTCTGTCAATTTTAAAGAGCAATGCGACAAATTAAACATACTCGTAGATTACGTTAACTACATTACAACAACTATGAAGTTTGACCAAGTTTAATCTTGGTATAATTTTAAACGAACTTAACGACTGTGTCTTTGGTTTTGACAGAAGTTTGTTTATTTTGACATTTTATATTTGAGGTAAAATCATAATTTTTTGTTATTTTAAATTATAATTTTTTGATTTATTATTTTGTGATTATTGTAGCTCACAGTAAGTTAATGACAGAGATCATCGCACATATTGTAATTGATCGATTCGACGCAGTTCAATGATTGCATTGGGAAATAAATGATAATTACTTTAACAAATTGAGCAGTAATTACTTTCTTACTAATTTCTTTTCTTATTTTAGATCAATGTTGATGGTATCAATGCTGATCAATGCTGAAGGCATTACCATATATCTTATAGATATATTGATTTTCTAGTAGAGGTTTTTTATTTAGCGTATGGTTTTTATGACACATTAAAAAATAGAAATAAAACTTTTTGGATTTGTATAGAAAAAAGCAAACGGAATCATTTCCACCAACGAAGGTATAAATCCAACCGTGGACATCTGCAAGATGCGCCTCAGTGGGAAACGATTAAAAAGTAGGTCGTTCACATAGCATAGAACTGTCATCAAAATAATGTAAAGGAGTTACAACGATAACGAAAAAATATTTTGTTTTGGTAAAAAGAAGAATAGTTATGCTATTTTCCCTGTTTTATATCTTCATCCCACTTAAGTAAGACAGAATTTGAGATCATGTGATAGAAATGTTGAATAACTATCAGACTTAAAGGTGATTAAGGTATATTTAAAAAGAAACAGATAAAGAAAATTCTCGCTAATAAAACATCGATTAATCTGTTTGATCGGGAGTATGGATTTAATTATCAATTAGGATTGATTAACTTTACAATTTTTTATTTAAAGTTAAATTATTTGTTGCTTAAGTGTGATATTTAAATTTTTATTCTGTTATATATCTATTTTTATTTTATGTAGTGAATATGGATGGAAAACTGGTCTAATACAGCAAATTCAAGTACATAAACGTGAAAACATTTATTTATATGAAGTGATAACGAAACCGTTCTACAAACTTTTTAACCCCAATGGCTGTTCGCTACATTTCTCGTCGTTACATGTTTAATGCAAATATTCATAAATATAGTGTAAATAAAAAAGCTACCAAATAAATCAAGCGTACGGATAAATTCGATCAAGCCATGATATATTGCTAATTGTTAAACCTAACTTAATTTTATATCACTATTTAGCCAACTTTCGGTTTCAATATAAGTTGCTACTATTGTATTGCTTACACCTTAATTTACATTATCGTGACCAAAATAAAAAAGAAATTGTGATACTAAAGAAAAAAAAAACAATGTTAAATGTTGGAACGATGGAGTGGTTCGATTCTTCTCATAAACTAAGAATCAAAACTATTTTCAAAACACCATCATAAAAATAAAATTATTATCCATGTCAATAAACATAAAAACATCTATGGGTGCTATAGGTCAATCTACCAATTTTTAACATTTTCCCAGTAAATTGCTTTGTTGCGTCACACAAGCATAATTAAACTTTGGTTTGGTTTCTTTTATTTAAATACTTGAATTGAAGTGCGAAAAAATGTCGTTTCAAAATAATAAGTGTCATGATGTAGGAAGTAACTCGCCCTTTCGCTTTAGGTGTTCCCAGTTTAGCTAAGTTTTAATAGTTTTACTGTTCACACATTTTTATTGTTGTCCATATACGGGCAATATTTTAAATTGATTCAAAGTTAGCTGAAACTTTTCCCGCAAACCAAGCAAAGTGTGAACAGCCCGAACGCATGGTACAAAATGGCCCCGAAACAGGCACTGTTTCAGGATAGGGAGAAACTGGGACTGTTCCCCTACTTCTATTTATAAAATTCAAATTTAAATTATAGAGTTGACTGAGGCAGCAATCAACCACTTCTTAACATTTTCCCTGTTAATTGTGTTGCGTCACACAAGTACAATGGTGGTCTGTAGTTATAAAGGGGAATATTTTCTTGTGATGAATTATTTGTTTGTTATGAAAGTATAATTAAAAAGAACAAAAAATAGAGAATCTAGCTATAAATTTGATCAAATTGAGTGATCATTTTCAAATATAATCGTGCATTTGTTTTACTATACCAATTATTGAAATGGGAAGTTAAATGGATGATGGCTGAAAAAATTTGTAGTTTTTGGATGATTATGAATTGAAGGTATAGGAAATTGTGTTCGAAAAAGTTTGTAAATTAGCGCCTACAAATATAGCTCGTCATCAATATTTGAATGTGGTAGATGTATTTCAGATGGATCAATCTATACAGATTGTTGGATCGGTGAGTTTTCAAATCAAATTTGTTTGGCCTGCAATCATGATTTTTCCACATAATTTTTTTTGGGAAATATATTATTGTAAGCTTTTTGATTTAATTTATATAGTTTTTTTCGTTTGTTTTTTCCTAATTTTTTTTTGTATTCAACATTGATTTGAAGAGATTTTCTTGGTTTAGATTCGCTTAGGTATATTTCTAATATTTTTAGTGTGTTAAAAGTCCATTGTTATAATGTCATTTTTGCAAAATTTTAATGACGTAGTTTATGACATGATATTTGTAGCAGTTCGTTTGCTTTTCTGCCGTTGGTTTAATTAAAAGCAATATATCCATTTCAACAACATAAACTTGACATATATAAGCTCACCGTACACAACACAAAAATATTACTAAACACAAGTATATGATGCTTTCCTTTATTTTTATGAGGTTTTATGGTTTTAAAATTAAGAAAATTAGAATTCCAGATTTGAACGTAATTTTTTTTTATTGCTTTTCTTTTTTTTTTTGTTAAAATTGTGTGTTTATCAGATTCAGACGTAATTTAAATTTGTTCAGTTTTATGTTGTTTAATTTTATTTTTATGTTTATTGTGAATAATCGTTTCATAAAATCGGCGACATTAAATTAATAAAACTAGGAACGCCTTTATAACAACTACAAAATTATTCGTATATTATTGTTGGACCGAATAATACAGAATACATAAATTGTAAGAATTATAAATCGAAATATACAAACGAAATTTTATTTTTAACTTAAATAATTAATTGTTTCTTTTGCAACTAATTAAGAAATAAACTTTTATGTTGCACCCACATGAAAAATTTAGGAAAGAATCATACCAGCAGTAAATTTTATTAAAATTTTCAGTTAAGCTTAAAAGAATTACATGAGTTTGTTACCTAACTATGGGAAGCCCACGTACCGCCATACTCTATTTAAATAATTTTAATATTCTTTTTGTTAAGTCTGAATTATGTTTTACAATATTTGCTCATCATTCCAAAGGTAAAACCTTTTTATCCGTTTTATATAATATTCTCATGAAACCCAGAAATAAAACAAACAAAAAAAGCTCATTCAATGAAAGTTGATTATAATGCATATAACTTAATGCTCTAATGTTTAGATTAAACATCATCTTAAGGAGAACAAAATAAGTTTAAGTTTTGTTTCGTTTGTGGTTTAACTTATCCTACATACAACAAATAAAAGCTTGGAAATTATTATTAAGTGTTTTCTTTAGTTTTATTTTACTTTTCTGTTGGGATTGAACAGGGAAATTATCGTAGTATATATGATAATGGAGTAAATGTGTTGTTAAATAATGGAATTTTAACATAAATGATAAATAAATTACGGTAATTTGCACAACCTGGTTAATAATATTTTCCTTAATTGTGTAATAAATATCATATTCCAATATCGTAAATATACAATTATAAGTTTTTATTGTTTTGAATTCTGGAAACATGACCAGATTCACAAAATTTTACACAAATATAATTTTTGTTTGTAGTAAAAAGGTTTGAGTAATTACAATATGTTTTACAGTAATACAAAGATAACTTAAATAATTTTTTGTTTGAATTACTTAAAGTGATTATAATAATAATTAGTAAAACAACGTCTTTTTTCACTTCAAAAACTTTATTTATTTTTAACACCAAATATTTTCTGTCTCTAAGAGACCTTCCTCATGGGTTAATTGTTTTCTAAACTAAACATCAATTGTTACTTGATAGTCTGGTGATCAACGAAGTAGCTGTGTAGTTCTCTGATTTGGAGTTACACTACATTCTCACACGCATCGAATTTGCATTGACTTTCATAATTATTTTCATTTTTCCTTTAACCATATTTTCTCGAACTCAAACCGTAGGTGCCATCTACAATGGTTTCTGTAAGAAAAAAGATTGTCCTAAAATAGTTGTGTGTTATTTCCCAATATAACTTCTTATAATCAGTTAGTATTCGTTGATCGCTGGAAAGTTGTCCTAAAGGTGTTGTGCTATATCATTAATACACAATCGCGCTATGTTCATATGTAAATCTTACAATCATTATTCTTCTGTAAATTTTGTTGTAGTTTCCAATTTTAATACCCGTTCGTTATAAGAATTCCTTAGTGGATACACTAATAAATGTAATTTCCTATAATCGTTTCATAATATATGTCTCTGTTTATAGTTCCCTTCCAGTTATCGTGCAATAGTGAAGACACTTTTAGTACACATATCTATCGAACGAGATTGTCCAAAAAACAGACTTATTTTGTTTATTGATTTGTAATGTAAAAACAGTCACTACTTTTGCCTATAAATACGCCTAGCCGCGTATAGAGGTCTCTTAGTCATTTAGTAGTTCTATTGTATTTAATTTTTAACGGCTGCTTGAGTAGTTGGTTTTTTTCATGAGATGTGAGTCGAGTTGTCAAATTGTAAGAATCGAATGGTAATTTTTGGTAATAAAACCAAAAGAGAATAAAATCAAACAACCCGAAAAGGATTTGGGATTAGAAGGGACCCGTTTGGATGCTAGGATATTGTTGTGGGTTAGACCTACGACCTTTATATTTACCAGGAGATGATAAAAAAATTTTCTGACTCTCATCTCAAACCAGAATGACAGCAATGCCGTGTTGTTTTCAACGTGTGGTGAGTTGGCATTATATTATAACCTGTGTTAAAATGGATAAATGTCGGGTGAACTATTAATAATAGCAATTTTGTTACTGCAAAGTTTTTTTTTTGATCCGCAATCGATCTAAAATCGTATGTGGTTGTGTTAATTTAGTTAGTACTGTCGATATTTGTCATTCCTATAAACAGTGAATTTTTTTTATTGTTACCGAATGATGAGTCGGCATGAAAATATAACCTGTGATAAAAATAGAATTGTCTGTGGAACTATTAATGATAGACATTATTTTAGTGAACATTTTTTTTCTGTTTGTTACTAGCCAAAATCGATCTAGTTAATATTTGTCGTGTTAATTTATCTAGCATAATCCGTGTTTGTCCTTCGGACGATTTGTCAATATTTTTTTGTTTTATTTTTATTATTACCGAATGATGAGTTGGCATAAAAAAGGTGTAAAATAGTGGCACATACTAGCAAGCTATTATCAATAGACATTTGTAGAAGTCTTACGCTTCATTATCCCGCTCATCAATCTATGATAGTACTAGTCGGGTATTTAGTAAACTTACCTATCACCTTCGATAAATATAATTCTGGGGAGACACTATTTGATTCTCATGTGAAATAAATTAAAGTTAATGTTATTAATATTAATCCAATTATATTGGATGTACATAATAATTGAACTGTTGTTCTTGCAATTAATCTAAATAATATAATCTGTAATTATAATTCTGAGGAGTTATTATTTGATCCTCATGTAAAAAAAAAATATAATAAGAATAATGTAATTAATGTTAAATCAATTAAACAGAAAAAAAGGAATTCGATGTGTGTTGTGTATGTATTTAATTTAAAGAAAGGATCAACGTCCAGTGATAGCTTTGGGTGACGCAACAGTTTCTTATGCACTATTCGTATTTAATAGTAATTTTCTAACAATCGCCCTAGTTCTGGATTGGTGCAACGAACTGTACATTTTGAAGGTAGTTAATGTCAATCGTAATTACTACTCGGACCTGTTTATTTTATTGCACCACATCTGTATTGCTGATTTCACAAGTATGACGGATTAGGCGGAGCCAGAATGAAGGTTGGGGTTTGTGAACAACACTGGGGTGCGTCGTTTACTTGAATACATTTTTTTTGGTGCTTTTACTTATATAATATATATACATAAATATGTGTATGCATGTATGGGTATACATACGTATGTGAGTATGTGTAGATGTATTTGTGAGTTGATGTATGGGTGTATGAATATGCACGGGCGAAGATGTGCGAGTGTGTCTGTGGGTGTGGGTGAGCGTAGGTGTGTGTGTGGGTGGGTGTGTGTGAAGGCAATATAATACGGAGTGGGACGTGGTGATCGTGGATCGTTCTATTCTTATCTCATGTTACGCGTACAAATACAATTATTTTTGCTGGAGCAGCAGGTATTATTCTATCGACCCCATAGGCTGCAGCTAGTCTGGGGCTAAAAATAATCTCGCTAGGTACGCGGCCTGCTATGCCACTTCGTTGTTAGTCAACGAAGCAGCGCTTCATTATACAATGATCTATTTATATACAAAACCAAAATTATGAATCTTAAAGTAATTATAGTTAGTGGGTTTTTCCCATTGACAAGGATCGTGAATATGAAATTTAACAATTATATTATAAACAGGACAAATGAAGGCGTAACGGAGAAAAAAAATTATAATTTAATTATTAGTGATTTTATGAATGATTTATATTTTATGACGGTTTTTAATTTTAAAAAGGGGCTGTAAACTGTACCTCTGGTGTTAAAAATAAATAAAGTTTTTGAAATGAGAAAAGACGTTGTTTTACTAATTATTATTAAAGATAAATTTTTAAGATATTGATAAATATTTGTTTTTAACCTTTGCAGAATGAAGCCATTTTGATTTATTAAATTTGTAGAAAATTTTGGTTAGACTTCTTTTGAAAATGTTTTTAGAATGTAAGACGGAATGTTGGCCAGTTCGTCGGCTTTGTTGATGTGCAAACACCCCAAAAGTTATTCGAACATTTTGAGTTTGATGTGTAGTTAGTTCCTTGTAGTTTGTTCTGAATTTTCTTAATTTTCGATTTATTTATTTTCATTTTAATTAAACTATTTCGTGTGACGTTGCTTTGGAATAGAATCCGACTAGCAATATATAAGGGCTCAACTAGGCCGTGATGGGTAACGTAACGCCTAAAACTATCCAAACCGGATCAGTCAGCCCTACTAGAACCAGACTATTTAAAATATGGAATTACTACATAGTACATATATTATAAAAATTATAAAATTACTTCGGTTTTGAAAAAACCAAAGGATTGAGTTCATGAGCCAAAAGTGAAATTCTTATCCCCACTTTTTTTTGTCATTTCTCGACGTTTTAACACCTACTGATTCTAAACAAGTCACAACCGACGAAATCTAGAAAACTGCTAGACGGATTTCAAAAAATTTGTTTTTCTAAAAATAGGTCTACTCTGTGGAAAGAGCCGAAAGAACGGTGTGTACGATAACTGTACCGGAAGTGTGTCAAAAAATGTTCAAGTGTGTCAAAACAAGGAAATTTGCATATTTTTTGTTTAAAAAACGTTCATTTTAAGTGATTACGAATAGAAACATTGAATTTGAAGAAATCTTGATGGTCGGGATTGGTATGTGAGACCAAAAACTAGATTATTGCATTATAAGTTTGTCAAAAAAATGTTGTCAAGTGTGTCAAAAGAAAAATTTTGATTTATTTTTTTACCCAATTTTTTGGAAAAAATAAATTTCATTATTTGTATGACATGAAATTTTATTATTATTATAGAGAATTATGGCACTATCAGTTTGTTAAAAAAATAATGTCAAGTGTGTCACAAGAATGATTTTAATTTCTTTTTTTACAAAATAATAAAATTAGTTATTTGGATGAAATAAAATTGTTATGAACATAATATTATTATTATTAAGAATTTTATTGCATTATAAGTTTGTCAAAAAAATATTGTCAAGTATGTCAAAAAAATGATTTCATTTATTTTTTTAAGAAATTTTTTGGAAAAAAAAAATTTAGCTGTTTGTTTAATGTGACATGGAAATTTTTGAATTTGTTATATAGTTTTTAAATATTTTTGGAATTTTGAAAAAAGTTTGTATTTTTGATTCTGTAAGAATTTTTGGAATATTTTTAAAATTTTTTAAAATTTTTAATTTTTGATTTTATTATAATTTTTGGAATTTTGAAAAAAATTTCAAGTTTTGATATTGTTGTAATTTTTGAAATATTTTTAGAATTTTGGAAAAAGTTTGAATTTTTAAAAACTTTTGGTTTATTATTAGAATATAGGGAAAGTATAAATATTTGATTTTATTCTAATTTTTTGGATTTTTGAAAAAAATTTTAATTTTTGATTTTGTTATAATTTTTGCCATATTTTCAGAATTGTTAAAAAAAGTTTAATCTTCGATTTTGTAATAATTTTTGGAATAGTTTTAGAATTTTGATAAAAAGTTTGATTTTATTTAATTTTTACAATATTTTTCGAATTTTGAAAGAAACATGAATTTGTGATTTTGTAATATTTTCTCGAAACGCTAAATGGAGAGGTTTTTGTGTAGTTTGCTGATTGTATAATCTTTTCACTAAATTATGTTAATTTATGAGATGTTATGATTTTCCGACAACGTATTGACGTTTCGTGTTAGTTTTGTAATAAATTTCTAAACAAAGATAAAAACATACTTGTCTTTTAACAAAGAGTTATGTTTTATATACATCGCTGCCCAAAACTAAAAACAATATCCTCATAAAAGTGTAATGCCGAAAACTATATCAAAATCCTTAACGAAAACGGAAGTCATAATATCTCAGAGCTTCAGATTTCAACTCCTCCATATTTTACTATTACATACGTTAAAAATTTTTTAAATAACTATTCTAACTCTATACTTACCGTAGTCATAACGCATACGTAGGCATAACGCAGAGAAACGACAAATAAAGTATGTATATGAGTATTTGTGAAATTTTGCAAACTCGGTACATCTAAAATAGATAATACTATTGTGAATTTTACCCAAATGAAATTTATTCAAATCAAATAGGGCTCAAATCAGGACAAATAGGACATACCTTAATTGGAAAATTATATATGATTCTGATCCGGCCCTGGTCCAGCTTTCTCTACTAGGAATGAGATACTAGTAGTGAAATCAGGTATGATATCTGATAGGGCTATGTCGAATCCCATTTCTCGATGAAATTGAAATTGAAATTGAATCTGCAAATCGACTAAAAAATTTCGATTTACTCTACTATCCTATTTGAGTAAATTTTTACAGATTGTGTTGAAATTCAAATAATATTTGTTTTTCAATAGTTATTTTATCGTAACTTAATTTTTGTGGAAGAAAATAAATCAAAACAAAAAATAATATTTCAGCGAGAAACGTCAAAATTTCAATTTCATCGGCATTTTTGAGAAATGGGCCACGACATCTGTTGACAAGAATATTCGATGGCTCACAACTCTCCTTTTGGAGACTCCGTTACGGTTGAAGAAGTCAACATTGCATTAAAAAGTTTGAATGCTGGTAGGACTTCTGGATGTGATAACTTGTTTCCAGAATCATTCATCTTACAAAAAGTTGTGGTTGTGAAAATGTTTTACAAATTGTTATACTACTGGGCAAATCCCTAATTTATGGAAAAGATCTGAAATCCGAGCAGAACTTAAACTCGGTAAACCAAAAGATCTCCCAGGTATAGTTATAGGCCAAAGAATCATCAAAAGAATCAAATTGTTGGAAAGAATCATCTACCACAGAATAGCAGAATTGATTGTTTCCATCATTCTTGATGACCAAGCTGGATTCAGACCTGGAATAAACTGTTGCGACCAAGTCCTATATTTGACTCCTTTTATTGAAGCTGGCTTTCAAAACAAAATGAGAACTGCTGTTGTTTTTATCGATTTGAGTGCTGCTTATGGCACTGTGTGGAAAACTGGTCTCCTGTATACACTTTCAAAAGTTATAAAATGAAAAACTTCTGTAAATTTAATTGATGAGATGCTTTCCAATCGTTCGTTTGTAGTGATGTATGGAAATAAAAGTAGCCACCGAGACGACTCAATAATGGACTTCGTCAAGGTTCTATACTTGCTTCACTATTTTTTAATGTATATACTTCAGATCTTCCAAAAACCGTACCTCGAAAATTTATTTATGCAGATGACCTTACTTACTTGTAAGGTCTTAAAAGGTATCTATGTGTTGTTGTGACAAATATATATTTAATTAAACTCGAGGACCCCTGTGCATTTGCACTAATTTTAAAACAAATATTTTTTTAAGCCTGAAATAAAATCGCAATCCAAAATAATACGTCTATCCGCAAGCAAAGCATAAATTGAAATTGAAATGAGAATAACATTTGGAAGAAATTCAAAAAATTTCGTTAATTTGTTTCGTTTAGTCGTTTAGTCGTTTTTGATTTTTTTATACCTTTTGGTGTTCTCTTCCTTCTTTTCTGTATTCTCTTCTTTCCTATGGCTACGCTTTTTCGTGGCTTGTGTATTATATATATGATATATTACTATTTTTTGGGGAGCACAAAAAATAAAAATTAAGACAATAATTGATAATTTCACAAATTCAATTTATTTTATTAATTCGATATTTAATTAAAAAACATAAATAGTTCATAAAATAAAATAAAAATATGTAAAACATATAAAAAGCATGTTCTTCAAAATCAGAAAACGGTTGCGTATATTTTTTAAGTAATGAGTCCAAAACAGTTATGTAATCTTGAAATATGAAACTACCAGGTTCCATGTTCATTTAATTTTTTTGCTTATTGCGAAAAATGTTCCTAAGAAATTTCCGATCCAGATAAAATTGTTTTAAAAAAAAATAATTTTTTTCGAAATGCATGGATTTTTTGCCACATATCACAAATATATCGTAAATATACTTTGCAAAGAAATATTTTAATCGTTTTGCTTTATCATAATATCACACAAAAATGCAGAATTTCTGCAAAATTCGTCATCTAGTAATTCGCAGTGCTGTTTTTGTAATGAAGAGCTTTTTCATTGGCGAACCAATGAAGCGGCATAGCAGGTCGCGTAGCTAATTGAGGTTTTGTTTTTGTGCTCTGGTTAATCACAGTATGGAGTTCGAATGGTAAACCCTGCTGCTCCAATACAAATACAGACATGTACGCGAATTACGTGATTATACGGAAATGGATAAATTACAAATGGAAAAAATAAGACTCTGGCGACCTCTTTTGCGAAAGACCCGCGATCAGCACGTTCAACCCCACATTCACTTCCACACACCCACACTCTTACGCTTCATGCATGCTCACATCCTCCCACACACCCACGCTTACATTCAAACAACCAGGTCCACATACACCCTCATATAGCGAGGCAAGACAATTAAGTACAAAGCAAGGTGGTAATTATAGTAAATGGTAGTAATTAAAATAAGTGGTATTGCTGCCATTTGATCATTCTGATCCAGTTCGCAAAATAATGCCATCACTTGTAGACCAACAATCAAATCATAGAGCACGGGAGAACTTCACGCGCGATATTGAAAAAAATAGCCTATATGATTCCCTTCTAAGCCAGTTACAGATAGCATAGAACTCATTAGGACTTAAGCAATAATTCCACAATTAGAACAAAAGAACATTTTACTTATAATCGTTTTTCATTTACATTTATAGTGTCTCGCTTATACTCACCACCTGATTTCGCACACGCGCATCGACAAGCACACCCACATTCATTCATATGTTCACCCATTCACGCGTATTCACACCTTTACGTTATAAAAGTAAAAAGAATAATTAAAGTTCACTCACCCCATGATTGTATCCGACAGGCCTCAAAGTCCCAGCGTTTAGCCCTCCATCAGCGGTGGATATTCCATCAGGTAAAGTATTATTGATAAAATTATATAAATAAGATGGAAAATGTTGTGCCGCAATAACTCAGGCAATTGCTGATCAAATTGTATAAATAAGTTGTAAATGCTGCGTCGCAATAGCCAAGGCGACTACTGATAAAATTGTATAAATACGAAGCAAAATGTTGCGCCGTGACAACCAAGGCGATTGCTGAGAAAATTGTATAAATAGGTTGTAAATGTTGAGTCGCAATAGCCAAGGCGACTACTGATAAAATTGTATAAATAAGAAGTAAAATGTTGCGCCGCAATAACTAAGGCGATTGCTGAGAAAATTGTATAAATACGAAGCAAAATGTTGCGCCGTAATAATCATTGCGATTGCTGAGAAAATTGTATAAATAAGTTGTAAATGTTGCGTCGCAATAGCCAAGGCGACTACTGATAAAATTGTATAAATACGAAGTAAAATTTGGCGCCGCAAAAACTAAGGCGATTGCTGATCAAATTGTATAAATAAGTTGTAAATGTTGCGTCGCAATAGCCAAGGCGACTACTGATAAAATTGTATAACTAAGAAGCAAAATGTTGCGCCGTAATAACCAAGGCGATTGCTGAGAAAATTGTATAAATAAGTTGTAAATGTTGCGTCGCAATAGCCAAGGCGACTACTGATAAAATTGTATAAATACGAAGCAAAATGTTGCGCCGTAATAACCAAGGCGATTGCTGAGAAAATTGTATAAATAAGTTGTAAATGCTGCATCGCAATAGCCAAGGCGACTACTGATAAAATTGTATAAATCCGAGGTAAAGGTTGCGCCGCAATAACTCAGGCGTAATGATCGTTGACATATTCCAAAACTACGTCAATCTCGAATTCCTCCTCTGACCTCGGTCTTTTATTTATTTCCACAAACCAGTA
This sequence comes from Diogma glabrata, assembly GCA_963693315.1. Classification (NCBI taxonomy): domain Eukaryota; kingdom Metazoa; phylum Arthropoda; class Insecta; order Diptera; family Cylindrotomidae; genus Diogma; species Diogma glabrata. The sequence continues at coordinate 265,436,277 of OY856188.1, forward strand.
TAGTCGCGAAAATCCAATCGTATCCTGCGCACGTTTGGCGATATTATTGTGTAGCTTTGGGTAGTAGGATCCGAAGAATTTTCGACTTAAACAATCAGTTTATGGCAGTGAACATTTATTAACATACTACTTCAATTAGTTAATAATTTAATTTGATTAATTTACGACCAACACCGTGTAACAATTCAAATGGCTTCAATTACGTTTAATAATATAATTGATTTAATTTATGACGATAGATATTTAATAATATAATCAGCATAAGATACACTTACTAATTTACCTTATTTAATAATTTATTTTAATCGAACTTATGTCGATAAACAAGTAATATTTTGATTAATAGGATTTAAGTTTACTAATTGAACTTATTTAATAGTTTATTTTAATAGAATTTATGCCGGTAAACATGCAATCTTTTGCTTAGTATAGTTTAAGTTAAGTTAATTTAACTCCTTTAATAATTTAATTAATTTATGACAAGAAATGTACAGCAATAACACTAGCACATAGTACGGTTAACCAATTGATTTAATTAATTTATCACAATCTAACTAGTTTTAAAGTGCACAACGCGACTTCCAAAATTGTTTATTGGGTGTTTTTTCTTACGCCAAATTTTAATAAACATAAAATATGCAACTCACAACTCAACATCAAAACGTCAAAATCAAAAAAATAACATTCTTCTAGTCAGACAAAAAAGTCGAACAAATGAATAAGAGTCACACAAAAATCACAATAGACTAAGAGAGACAAAACTAGATATTTTCATTTCTTATATAGTCAATCAATATCGAAAATTGAGCTACAAATTTTTAATATTGTTAGTACATTTTCCGTATTAAAACAAATACTGGTTGTTATTTTGTAATAAACAAGATTGATAGATAATTTAACGAAATGTACGATTTACAACGCATTTGAAAGAAATAGTCATATATGCGACATTAGAATGGTTTAAACGTATGTACAACCGATTTTAGAATGATTTCGTAATATGAAATAGCAAATTACAACTGCTTTACAGTAAAATCTTTATTTATAAGGGAAAGAGGAATTGATAAAAACCACCAAAATATAATATGTTTTGAAGACAGTTTCAAAGCTGATTGTAGGATAGAATTTTAGGATAACAGACGAATTGACAAATATGCACAGCTGTTCGCGGTTTGAAAACATTTAGTGCAATTACGGTTAAAGGCCCGGAGAATTCAGATTCAGGCAGTATGGTGAATCAACGCTGATGGAAACGCAGTGTGAACCAATAATAGGATATTGTAAAGGAAATATTGTTGTTAATTGTTTTATGCTAAGAATAAATATGTGTAACGGAAACTATATGAAAATATGACTATAGATTATGGATGAACGAGAAACTATTATGAACTACGCGTGGTAAGTAAAATTGTGATTTATGAGAAAACAGACATTATATGAATCTGAAACTTTACCGCCCTACGTTATCATACTCCAGTCTTGAAAAAATTCATAATCTCATGTTATATGTTACTTTTGCAGCCGCTGTAAAAGTATGGATAGAAATGGCGACACTTTTTCTGCCGTTGTAAAAATATACAAACATACAGTATACATACTGTCGCCGTAAAAAAAAATGGTGTTAATTTACAACCGCTTTGATTATATGTCATAAGAAGAAGACTTAGCCTTCTCCCAAGCCGCTGTAAAGTTAAATTTTACAGCCGTTTGGCGAAAAACTCTTTTTCTATGATAGCAGATAAAAAGTCTACTTTCAAGCAGGCTTAATCTCCTGTAAAAGGGGATTTTCCACTAGTGTGATATCAGGTTCGCTAAATAACAAATTGTAGTTGCTATGGTAGTTTCATGTAACTTTTGAATTTGAATTTTGAATGTTATATTGTTGATTTCTAATTTAATAATTTATAATAACTATCGTTTATTTATTTACCATAGTAGTAAAAATTGCAATTTCCTACGCGAGATGAAAACATTTTACGTTCATTAATTTGTCACACTCGATACTAACGCGTCTCGCTAACAAGTTCTCACACACACAAAAAAGGAGTATTTTCATCTCTTGTAGCAAAATGTAGTATATTTTATTAAATTATCGGCAATATAAACGTAGAATTAATGGGTTATTGTTACTTTTCCACTTTTAAACCGAAATCACAAAATAATTCGACTACTGACCTAGGCAAAATACTTTCGAAAAAAGGATTAAACATTTAAAAAAAACAAAATTTTACAAAAAACATTTCAACGAAAAAAATTGGTTTGAGTTTTGTATAAAATCAAAATATGTGATAAGGCCGCAAAGAAAATCTCAAAAGGTCGTTAAATCCGCAGGTTCGCCACCCCTGGTCTAATCCGTTACAACCATATGCCAAAATATCTGGATTTACAATTTGATAGATCGCTTATATTACATAGACAACACTGTGAAACACTTAGTGGAAAATTAAAAACAAGAAATAACATGATTCAGAAATAATCTGGATTGAGAAGCATCAGCAACAGTACTTAGAATATCAGCTTTAGCTCTGGTATATTTCACTGCTAAATATTGTGCTCCCGTCTAAACACATAGTGTTCATGCAGGACTCGTTGATACGCAGTTGAATTCTACCTTGAGAATAAAAACCGGAACAAAAAAAACTGCTGATTTATCTTGGCTGCATTTTCTAGCCAATATTGTTCCTCACAATTTGAGAAGATATGCGGCTTTGGCCCGCAAGGTACATACAATTTCAAAACTTCATACTCTTTCAATTCACTCTGATTTACAAAACATATGTACCACAACCAATAAATTTTTATCACGAATTCAGCTTTGGTCAAAAATTGAAATACTGGGAAATTTTAATAATTTTTCAATTAATGAAAGATCAGACTTTCCAAGTAAATACCTCATTTCTGTACCTTATTTCATGGTATTAGGATTTACTGAAAAAAGACGACGCTGGACAACTTTAAACAGAATAAGATCAAATTCTGGTAGAACTTTAAATACATTACATATATGGAACTTAAAAATTTCTCCTGCTTGTGACTGTGGAGCTCCTCAACAAACAATTACTCATATTATAAGTGAATGCCCTTTTCGTCATTTTAGAGGCGAATTCCTCATAACTTATCGTATGATGTCATCAATTGGTTAGATGATCTTGATGTCATTATTTAAATCTAAATTTGTATTTTGTATTCATGATAATGCAATATGTTGTTAATTCATACGAAAAAATAAAAACGACATCAACAAATTTTTATGAAATCCAGTTACTTATTAGGGGTAAATTAAACAAAGGATTACCCGATTATATAACAAAGGATTATTCGTCAATGAAATCTGCAGTACATTTTACACTACCATATATTTTTGGAAGCTGGAAGTATCATCTGCTTTTTATAAAACGGAGTTACAACATATCAAACATATCACGCTATCTACTTGTAAGGAATCTGGAAACATATGCTCGCTACTTAGTTATTGTAAGTTTATTTTATTTTATTTTAAGTGATTTTTTTTATTTAAATACTTGAATTGAAGTGCGAACTGCGAAATAATGTGGTATTAAAATAATACGTGTCAAAATGTGATAAGTAACTCGCCCGTTATATGGATTTTCAGTTTAGCTAAGTTTTACCGTTCACAAATTTTTTGTTGTTCATTTAAGGGCTATATTTTAAAGTGATCCAAAGCCAGCTGAAACTTTTCCCGCGAACCAAACAAACTGTGAACAGCCCGAACGCATAGTACAAAATGGCGCCGAAACAGGGACTGAGGCAACAGGGACTGCTTCACTACTTCTATTTATACAATTCAAATTCAACTCCTTAAGACTACGGCAGCTGAAGAAAGTCAGGCCTCTTGAATATTCAGCTGATGGCAGCTACATTTGAAAAAAAAATGCGACAAAACAAATTTTTTTGGAAATTTTCACCGTTCCTGCAACAAGTGTAGTACACCTGACTCCTGGTTTTACCGCTACCCAGTTAATTTTTAAGCTCACCGTTGCAATGGCTTAACATACTTGTGTTCTCTAGGCAACTTTAACCTTTTGTATAGTTACTAAACCATCTACAGGAATGTACAATTGCCTTAGCTTACAAAAGATTTAACAAATTTTCCACTAAAAACGTAAAACATAATGAAAGAATAGATCACACTTCAGTCAAATACAACAACATAAAATTATTTTAATGAAGATGGAATAATGAATTGGTGTTAAAATATTCAAGAGTTTAAAAGAATGGAAAAATAAACTATTTAACACTCTCTTAGAAACGAAATAAAAAATTATTTGTTTAGGCCAAACATTAAATCCACACATCAGATAAGTATTTTATTTGTGAAGATCTTTCTACGCCATTTTTAATGACAAATAAAAGTGAGCAACCTATCAAAATAAAAATAGATTATTATTTCTTCTTATTTTAAAGATGGCGTTAAAAGATATGCTATAGAAAACTACTAATAAATACTTATTTGATGTGTGAATTTAATTTTAAAAAGTTTTTGTCCTACGTAAGTTTATGTTTTATTTTGAAGTTTGTTTTCTATAAACGTTTGTTAACCATTTTATATATATAATTTTATAGTCTATATAGAGAACAAGCAGATCCTCTAAATTCAAATACATGTTGGCTATAGTTGTCAGTAATCGTGTCATATATCTCCCTCTCTTTGATTATAATTTCAATCAATACATTATAAGATAATATATTTCTGCGAAAAAATTACTCCAAAAGGAAATGTAATCCGATAATATTGTTAAATTAAAAATAAATCCATACCAAAAAGCAAAACCAAAACAAAAACATTTTTTTTATTACTTTCAAATTCTTTTAAATTACCTTTCTACTTATCTTCGGAAAATAGGCTGAGATCAATTTTCAATTTCCATAAAAAAAACAACAACAAAAGTGTTTGTATTATCTGATGGAATTGAAAATCATTTTATGATTTCACTATGCATTCATAAATATATGAAAGCTCAGTCCGAAATCTATTTCCCATCGACCTTTTCCTGAGAATCTTTAACGTCTATTTGCTTTCCTCAAGAGTAAACGAATTTTGAAAATAACATATTTCATTGATAAAAATGTCTCGTCTTTTCGAAGTAATATATTAAATTTTTATTATGAGTATATATCGTTTTCTTCTTCACTTTTTCATATTTCCTCCTGGCACATTTTCCACACAACGAAAAAAAAGGTCAATATCACTAATAAAAATTGAATATAATATTCCAATAAAATGTCAAGAAAAAAAATTTTTGTCGTCATTCAATTTGTCTTCATATAAATATACAAAGGTTTTCCTTAGACAATTTTTTTTTGTTTCGAGTTGATTCAAGTATCTCTTGGTGTTATGTTACAATAGAACAGATATGAGTTGTTTGTATTGGCTAAATTATTACTATTATGAGTTTTCCTTTGTTGGCTGAAGAGGTGTTTATTTTAGATGCTTTAGAATTTATTGTTTTTTTGAGCTAAAATGTTAATTTGAAATCGACATACGAATTGTTATTTTTACTGTTTCACTATGTTTAGTTACGTGACTATTTTGGTACAATAAATATGCTTTTAAAAGAGAAAGAATGTATATATTGTGAAAGCCTTCCGAACTTTTTTGCATTAAAAAATTGGTATACAAATTTACTAAGAACGGTTTTTCGTACCCATCTTCTACTAGCTTTTAAGAGTTTGTAGAATGGTTATTATGCACTAGTGCGTAATGAAATATTAAACAACGAAATATTATCATGACAACATTTATCATAACAATCTCGTCAAGATTCCTGTGACATCCCTGATGACATCCTTGATGATGAGACGCTATTGCTTCCTTGAGGAAACGAGCCCTCATATAACTATGTGTCGGCTTTAATCGTCAAGAAAGACAGTGCGTCACAGGATCAAGGAATATGCAACCGCCTGGATTATTGGCAACTACATTTATGTTTTGTTTCAGCAAATTTTTGTAAAAATTTGCTATTTACTTTTTAATTTACTTTTATTTTCTCTTTTCTATCATAAAATATTGGCCTATGTCATATTTTGTCAGTGATAGGATTTTTTGTTTAGTTATCCATTCTTTAACCAAAAATATAAAAAACAAAAAAAGAAAGATTTACGTCCATCAATATCTTTGAACATATGTGTAACCTTGGTCTTAAAAGGTTATTATGTGTTATTGTGACACATATTGTAATTCCTACTACACAACACATTTTATTAAAAAAAATAAATAAATAAAAGGACGTTAACAAAAGTAGTCATAAAAAATTGATTCACACACTTCCATTCATTGATTTACAAACTTCCAACCAGCATTAACGTAATATGGTTATTATGCACTAGTGCGTAATGAAATATATTTTCATGAAAATAATTTTTGTAAAAACTCATCAAACTTCAATAAATTCAAAACTTGCGCTCAACAAGTTTAAATATTTAGCTGAAAAAAGAAAGCATGATCTACACACAACTTTTTCAGATGATAAACGATTTTTATGATTCTTCTTAAAATTAAGCAACAGCACGCCTTGTTATGAAACAAAACATAGCAACCAAAGATAATACCATGGTAACAGTTAATAAAACAAAAGTTTAACACAGTCATAACAAATTCATCCACAAACTTCAAAGAATTGCGACGTTTATGATTTAAAATTATTTTAATACGATTATTTCTATTTTAGTTCCAATTTTTGGTTCTTAATTAACCATAACCAACAAGGTTAATACATAACTCAACTAAGAAAAACATTAAGTAGTACCGTAATATGGTTACTAATATGGTACCGTAATATGATTTTAAAAAAATTTAAATTTTTTGTGCGACACCCCCCCCCCCCCCCATTTCATGTCAATACCCATAAAAATATTATTTACAAAATTCGAAATCAATCGATCGATTCTAAGGCGTGACCTCGGCCACTTAAAGTTGAGAGGCTTTGTTCTGAACCTTAAAAAAAATTAAAATTTTTGTACTACACTCTCTTATTTCGTGTCAATACCCATAAAAATATTATTTGAAAAATTTGAAATCAATCGATCAATTCTACGGCGTGCCACCGGCAACTTAAAGTTGAGAGGCTCTTCTCTGGACCTTAAAAAAAATTAAATTTTTTGTACGACACCCTCCCATTTTATGTCAATAACCATAAAAATATTATTTGCAAAATTTGAAACCAATCGTTCAATTCTACGGCTTTCCCCCTCCCCCCCCCCCCCTCAGCCACTTAAAGTACCACTAAAACTTCAAGTGCCCGGGGGCACGGCTTAAAATTGAACAATTGGTTTCAAATTTTGCAAATAATATTTTTACGGGTATTGACACGAAATGGGAGGGTGTCGTGCAAGAAATTTAAATTTGTTTTTTAGGCTCAGAACAAAACCACTCCACTTTAAGTGGCCTGGGCACCCCTTAGAATTGAACAATTGAGTTCAAAATTTGCAAATAATATTTTTATGGGTATTGACACGAAATGGGAGAGTGTCGTACAAAAAATTTAATATTTTTTTAAGGGTCAGAACAAAACCTCTCTACTTAAGTGGCCGGAGGCACACCTTAGAATTGAACGATTGATTTCAAATTTTGCAAATAATATTTTTATAGGTATTGACACGAAATGGGGCGTGCCGCAAACTGTACAATGAAAAAAAAATTCTAGAGTAACCTAAGGGTCACCTTAATTACACTAGTGCGTAATGAAATATTAAACAATTAGATATTGTCATGACAACAATTATCGTGGAAAACTCATCAAATTTCAACAAATTCAACTTTGCGCCTTACAAATATAAATATTCAATCGAAAAGAACAATAACAAGCAGTTACGGAATATGGTTATAATGCACTATTGCGTAATATTAAAAAAATAAATATTATCATGACAATTATCATAAAAAATTCATTCACAAACTTCAAAAAGTTGTACGACGATGATTAAAAATTATTTTAATACGATTATTTCTAGTTTATAGTTCCAATTTTTGCGTCTTTAATGAACCACAACCAACATGGTTAACATATAACTCATACTTAGCACTAATTGTCTGCATGTTATTAATGCCGATTGCTGAATAGAAAAATAAGCTTGCATAGAGATCTTATCATGTTCCTATCATCATTACATTAATTCTTTCCATCGATAAAATAAAATCACCAGATCCACCATATCCACCAGGTTCAGATCCAGGCTTTTCACAAAAAGGAGTGGTCTGACAATTATTATTTAATCAACTTTTCAATGGTTCAATAGCTTCACTAGCAGAAATAGTCATCATTTCATATACATACGACTTCCCTGGGCCTGCCACAGGAAACAACGAGAACAATCTCACTATAAAACTGATTACCTACAAAAAAGCTCTGAATGAGTGATTAAGAAGGAGATTTCTGGCTATATTTTAAAGGTCGTTTGTATACTTTCCACCATATAGACGCAGGAGGTAAACAGTTAAATTGACAACATGCCGGTCCCTACCATCAGAAGCCGACAGCCAATTGATGGGCCACATAGTGATTCATGCAATTATATCCAATATATCCAATCAATGATTTCATCACCACGAGAAATAAAAAAAACTGCCTTAGGGAGTTGAGTCTTATACCGCTATATGATCCGCATTGATCATGAAAATGATTCACATGTGACGAAATCACACTACTTGATGCAAACAACATAATTCCATGTCAAGAAAAAATGGCAGACCTCACGAACAGTGATGTTGTACTGTTTTATGCCAGTCCCAGAGTTCCTCATACGACTAACAATTTTCCCATTGCTACAACAACAAAACATTCATATAATTTTATAAAATCAAGAACCAACTGATTATTCCAACTAATCTTATCGATTTTTAACATAACAGTAGATATTCACAATTAAACAGTTAATAAAAAAACATAAATTATTAATAGTATATTATATAACGAGCACAGAATGATTTAATTATCAACGGCATTGAACCCGTCAAACAATTTTAACATTTGGGCTTGTAAAATGTATGATTTGCGTCCTTGTGTATGAGACAAGCGCAGTACGACACAAGTCATTAAGAAGTACCTACACAATACATTAAACCCCTTAGCGCAAGCGCTTGTACCGACGGTGTACAATCTCTTGCGTATGAGCACCGAACAGGCGCAAAGGATTGATTATAGACAGCCTCAAAAGTGTGTTTAATATCTATTCTGTTTAGCACTGACGGTGTACAGTATCTTGCGCATGAGCACAGCACAAGCTCAAAGGAATGTTTATGGTCAGTCTCAAAAGTATGTTAAATGTCCTTGTCACTTGCACTGATGGCGTACAAACTCTTGCGTATGAGCACAAAACAGGCGCAAATGATTGATTATAGACAGCCTCAAAAGTGTGTTTAATATCTGTGCCATTTACCATTGACGGTGTACAGCATCTTGCGCATGAGCACAGAACAAGCTCAAAGGGCTGTTTATGGTCAGTCTCAACAGTATGTTTAATGCCCATGTCACTTGCACTGACAGCGTACAAACTCTTGCGCATGAGCACAGAACAGGCGCAAATGATTGATTATAGACAGCCTCAAAAGTGTGTTTAATATCCATCCCTTTTAGCACTGACGGTGTACAGTATCTTGCGCTTGAGCACAGAACAAGCTCATAGCAATGCTTATGGGCAGCCTCAAAAGTATGTTGCATATCCATTTCACTTGCACCGATGGTTTAAAACCCTTTGCGTATGAGCACAGAACAAGCTTAAAGTAGTGCTTATAGGCAGCCTCAAATGTGTGTTAACAAGCACATCTGTACTTGTTGTGCAATAAAAATAACGATGTTGCATATACGTGTTATAAAGTGAATGAAAAAACTAGACAAGAAGATGTAACACATATTTAAAATATCCTTCCCATTTGAGTATGAGTTATGTAAACATTTATTTGAAAAAAAAACGTAATTGTTTATTTATAGTTTTATTTAAATTAGTTCAAATAATATTTCAATCAAATAATATATAATATACAAATACTATACTATAATATAATTTTATATAATATAATATAATTTTTCAGTTTATTTTTAAAATGCACAGAATAAATCACTTCAAAATCTATATTCCTACTGCCTAAGCAAAGCTGGTAATCGTACGAGTCGAATTGTAAATAACGACATGTGTATGTCAACCGAAACTAACTTATTTTTTTATTATTTGATGAGTGCGAGCGCGGTTCATGCACGGAACATGCACAAAAACTTGTATAGCTCATTACTCTTACATGAACAACTTGTAATACCTAATCATTAATTTTTTTTAGTATAACGGCGAACGCGGACCATGCTCAAAACATACATAGTTACATATGTTTTGTGTGTACAATACTAATTTATATCATGCTTTTCGGTAAGGAAGAACGCGGCTCATCCGCAGTACATGCACCAAATAATTCATTCTGTTGTTACATTACTAATTTATGTTAGGTAGGGACGAGCGCCAGCCGTGCCCAGAACATACACACAAACTTGTATCATTATTTTTAACTGAAAAATTTGTTATTCTTGTATATATTTTCTTTATTATATAGCGACGAACGCGGTTCATGCTCAAAACACCCACAATAACACATGTTTTGTGTTAACAATAATAATTTATTTATATTTAGATTTTAGTAATTTATGTATTTCCTTTGTTTTGATAAGGGAGAACACCGACCATGCCCAGAACAGGCAAACAAAAATGTATTTTTGTATGTTTATAATCCAAAAAATTGTTTTTATAACCATAATATTGCAGGTTTGCCACGCGACATGCACAAGGCATACAGAAAAGATCAAACTTCTGTGGTTGCTAAGTACTTATACTGTGTTTGAGAACAACCGACAAGAAAAAGACATGCAAAGGCGCTTGTAGAAAATTTGAAAAGTTATATTTTTTGTGTACGTAAAACAGGCGCAAGATAAAATATTGGGCGTATTTGCGCTTGTTAAACAGACGCACAGACGCGGTTTGTTTGACGGGGAAGGTGCAAAAGAAATTCATACAAGCAAAAAATTTTCAATTCTTAATTTTAAAATTTTAGACTAAGAATAAACAATTTAGAAATAAAATAGGCTTAATCGTATTAAAATAGTTTTTTAATTATAGCGGGTGAGACTCATTAAAGTTTCTGAATGAGTTTTGCAACAATTTTTTTGATTACATATTTTTTTATTATCTGTAACCATGGTTTTATTTTTGATTGTTATTAATTGTTTCGTAGTTGGACATGTTGTTTCAAAATTTCTAAGAACTTTATAAAACATCAAACTTTGGAATAATTTAAAACGTTGTTTTATTTTTTCATTTAAAAGGCAAAATTTATATAATTTTTAAAATTTGATGAATTTCTTATGACAATATTGAACTCCTTATTGTTTCATTACGCACTAGTGCGTAATAATTATATTACAATAATACTATTGTAAGTTTTACTACAATTTGCAACAAAACAGTTCATTAATTTGTATCAAAGTACCAACAATAACCGATCGATAGTCTACAGTCTCTACATTATTATCTTGCAAGACCAACCCTCAAGTCAAAATCTATCTATTTAACCATTGCAGATGAAAAATATCAAGTAATTTAAAATTTCTAAAGCCAACATTAAAACGGTTTAGAAATACTTTTAATAAAACGTAATATAAATCATTCCAAAATGCTATTAAAAATTAACAAAACATATTTTATTGTAACTAAAACTAACAACAATTTCTATCTACTACAAGAGCAAACCATCAACATAATGACTATCATGATTAGAACGATTACATAAAAATATATTAGTTTGATGGCCATTTATCTGTATAATGTGAACACATTATATTTTTGTATATATATAGTTGGGGAGTTACAAATCTCTAATGATTATAACAAATTATCAGTCATTTTCATTTTATATTTAATTTAATTTTATTATTATAATTATTTTTGTTATTATCATTTGCTGTTTTTAATGTGATAATTTGATTGTTTATTGAAGTTCAGATTCAGATAGTTTATAGTTTTTTTTTTTGGATGTGTGTTGTACAAGTTTAAATATTTGGGTATTGTATGAGTATGTTACAAGAGATGCAAATTATTTTGATCTATCTATATTTTAAAAATATCAACTCGACTATTCATATGGAAGTCGTTTCATTTTTGGTTAGCTATGATCCCCGGTTGTTGATATTAATACTGTTCGGTTTCGCAAACATAATTGCAAGACAAAATAAATGGGTTATTGACAAAAAGGCAATAATAAAACGACTAAGCTTTTAGCTTACATATGTAAAATAACTGTTTTTAGAATTAATGATAGATAACTACCTAAATCTCAATCCATATTTTTAGTTTTTCCGATGTTCTTTTGTTCTTACTTATTGGTTCTTCCAGTTTGACCTAAATATTTTACACTACAATTAATATTTATTGTTCATAAAAATAGTAGATCAAACTACACTACTACGAGGATATATTCATATATTAATTAATTTATAATCTATTAATTAATTGCCGATTAAACTTAATTCACTTTTGTAGCAGGTAGGTGCAATTAATTTTATGTTGTTTTCCTGTTTTAATTTTAACAAATCATTTCATTGAATATTATAAAAAACCGGTTCGATTCAAGGAATACAATAGGTTGGAAAACTTTGATAAAGCATCTAATAATATCAGTCAAACATATTAACACATTGCACTCAATACAACCTCTAATTTCCTCACGTTCTTCGCTTCCAACATGTTTAATATTCACTATGTAATTTTTTTAATATCTTCATTTTAGTAAAATAATCAATCAATGATTATACTTTATAAACTTAACCATATTCCTACAAACTTTTATTATCAATTTTGTCATGAAGCAAATGAAAAAATAAAATAATATATTTTTTATCAACACTCATTCCTAAGAAAAACTATCTAAAAAATTTTTACTGTATTCTCAACAATTGTTGTATTATTCGTCTATAATGCAAACAATTATTTTAAAAATTTTGCAGTTTTTCGTGCACCCAATACAACAACATAGAATCAGAGCTATAGAAAAATATTTCCTAAACATATAAAATGTGTAGGTTTTTTACATAAAGATAAAACGCAAATGCAACGAAAGCAAGAAACCAATGAACCAACCAACGACGAAACCAACAAGCACACACCTGATTCAATAGCAATCATTGCATAAACTAAATTGATTGAAGTTCTGTGTTTATTTTATTTTCTTCTCCCCCCAGAATTTACTTGTTTCTCCAATTTTTATGTTAATATTAGAAGAAGTTTTTGTTTTTGTGTTTTCATAATTTTCCACTTTTCAATTTTTCTTTCAAAGTAGTAATAACATTAAAATTTTTCTCTTAAGGTATTAAAAATAAACCTGATATTCTTCGGTTTCATACTCGTGTCAGTTTCACGAAATATCCCTATAAACGGGATAAGAACATGCGCACGAAGGTTTAAAAATCACTCATTCACAAAACTTGAGTGGCTTTTGTAACACAGGGTGAAAAGAGGAAAACAATTCTCCTCTGTATAATGAAAGATTTTCTAATATTACTATATTGTCGTTTTTAGGAAGTATGACATACGACCAGTTCGCAATAGTTATTTAAAGAGGAGAAGGTTTAAAATGTTTAACTGTTAACAGATAGATGTATAGTATGATAAAAGTACAGCAATAAAATAACCAACAACAATAAAACCCAGAATACCTGAAACGCAAATTAATTCTTATGCTTCTCACTGTGACATCTGTAAACTGTCAAAGCTCCTACCAAAGCACGTGCTACGTGCTCCCATAAAAATCCCCCTAGATCGAAAAAACTCGGTCAACGAATATACATTCACATAATCGATAGTTACCCCTACACTAAGTCTAATCACATAGCAATTTTAATTGTCTTAGCTTAGACCACCTCACTAAGTTTCCGTTTCATTTTCCTTTAAGGAAGCTTTCCGTCAAGCATGTTTTCTAAACTGCTAGAAACCAATGTCAGATATCAGATAATGAGTCGCAGCTTAAATACAAGTTGTTTGAAAATTTCATTTAAAGTTATGGGGATCAGTACACCTTTACAGCCTTATACTCCCCACAACCTAATGCATTCGAGCAAGTGAACAGAATATTAATCATCGAATTCGTAATCGAGAGTGGAAAAAACCCTTGATCGTCCAGATCAATTATCCAGGATTCGCTCTCGAATTAAAGAGCTGACCACTGAAGTTGTTGTGTAAAACGCTGCTCACTGTAGTTTTTGTGTTCGGAAATGTGTTTTTGTAACCGGCGATCTTGTCTTGCGTCAAAACAACTAATTGCAAAGTTAGCTGAAAAATTTGTGAAAGCCAAAGTTATCAGTTTAGTTATCGCATCCTATGAACTGGAAGACGTTAGTTCCGAACGACGTAAATTATACCATTCCATTATATTTGCGAAATAAAAACAAGTGTTATCAATTTATATTAAAATGTTTCGCCAAGTGCCGACAGTCGACACAGTTGAATTTATATACCATTCCTGTTATCCGAAAAGTCCCTCCCATGTTTCTTATATACTGGATCGCCCATCTCTATTCGGTTATCGGCGTTAGTAATTATTTTTGCTTTAGCTTGGCTTACTCAATTGTTAGAGCCAGAGATCTCTTTATCTCGGGGTTTGGGTTCGAGCTTGGCTCCAACTTCGTTTCTTGTTTTTTTATTCTCAGGAGGAATGTAGTCAGCCTAACTTCTCCGCCTCCTTTCGTCCTGTCCTGTAATGGTCAAGATAATCTGTGTTAACCGTATATCAATCATCATCATCCCTCATCCTCTCTATATATAGTGATATACTAAAGTGTATTTCGAAAATCTATTTACACATACTTTCAAAAAACTTTTCAACACTCTTGTTTGCAAAAACACAATTGTTTAAAATATTTCGAAGTACATCTGACACTTCGGAAGGGAAGTACGTATTATATTAGTTTTATTTTCCATTCTTTTTGGATAACTATAGAACGATAATAAAATAAGAATTACAATAAAACGAATTAATTTGAAGCAATTGAATTTATGTTGACGAAATTTTTTTGGCTTTTGTCATTGGATTTTTTTTTTAAGGAAAAAAATGAGAGGTGTGATTGAGTTGGTTGGGCTGTTGGACTCTGCGCGTGGAGTTGAGTGGTTGGAATTTTATTAAAGTGGGCTCAAGTAAATGCCAGATTAATATTAAAGTTCATATATTCGCGTTTTTTTGTTCGTTTAAATAAAATGTAAAATTTAATTATTACTAGATAAGTTTAAAATATAATCATTCTAGTTACTGATTTTTTGAGTAAATAAAAGTATCAGTCGTAAAATATTTTTGTGGTTTCATTTTCGTTATTCCACCCAAGTGAATAGAAACAAAAATAATAAAGTGAACGGCTAAGATTAATTGCAAAGTGATTATATGTGCTGACATGAAATTGGTTTTTTGGTTTTCTGTAAAGATTTTTGACTGATCCTAAATTTACATCACCAAATATAACCAAGAATAACTCCGAACTCAACATCAACTAACAACAAGGATGGATCACAAGTATCAATTATCTTTTGGTTTTTGAAAGGTTCATCGAGTTTGTTGGAACAGTCTATAAGGTAGCACCGCTGAAATTTTATGTTTTGCCTAAACTTGGAGGGGATTAGAAACATCTCAAACAGTTAAAAAAAGATCTTTTGGATAAACTATAACAAAACAAGTAAACAAACTCTTAGTCGTTTGAAATGATAACCAAAAATAAAAGACTCAAGGATAAGTGAATCAACCACGGGAGGAGCAAGGTAATGTAAATTTTATTGCAGAAAAATTAAATAAAATCACTTGTTACGGTAAACATTTAGGGAAGAACCTGGGTGATGTTTTGAGGCACGCGATTCGTTTTGTATTCTAAATTTCTTGAGATAATTAAGATAGTGGCGGGTGAATGTAGGTTAAGCGTGTATGACCAAATGGTGGACCTTCACGAACCACCAGTCATCTGACTACAACTAAAGCTTTAACTCTACCTCATTTTTCAATTGGTCTGTAGTTGAACCTAAATCCAAGCAAAACGTGTGCTTTTAAGTAATTTAACGTGTAACACGTTGCAAAAGGTAATATCAGCTAGTGTAAAAACATGTAATAAAAATTGTTTGACAATTCGGTTCTTTTAATGGCATGAAAATTGTTACATTGATTTGTTTGCAGTTATGAATAAATATAATATTTTCAATACAAATTTAAATAGAAAAATATGGAGAGGCTGAAATCTCACAGCTCCGAAATATCAAGACGTCGGTCTGGGTTAAGGATTTTGATATAGTTTTCGGCAAAAATCTTTTTTTTTTTTTTTTTTTTTTTATTGGAGGGCCTTGAGACTTGCAGTTCAAGTAGCACTGCGACCGGAAGGTCTATTGTGCTTACCCTGATTGTTTTATTAGTCAGTCGTCTGTGCCGTTACTGGTTGTATTCTGTCATCCAAGTTGAGACTTTTAATAAAATTAATTAGCTCAATTGGAGTGACGTTTTGTGGTAATGGAAGTGTTAGTCTTCTATGACCAAGTTGGTTGTATCTGTGCCCAGAGAGTTCAGGACAGCTGCAGATGACGTGTTCCATCGTTTCCGCGTCCGAGTAGCAGAATCTACACCTGTCGGAAACAACAAAGCCCATTTTGTTAAGATGGTGGCTTAATGGACCATGTTCAGTAACGCACCACGTTAAAATTCTTAGAGACTCTCTGTTTAAGTCGATTGTTTTTAAGGGTGAAACAGGGAGGTTACTTAGAAACTTCTTAGAGTGTACTAGTCCCTCTCTGCTTCTCCATAATTTAGCATTTTGTTCCTGTTCCCAACCTTGAATTGTGCTTTTGAGCGAACTCTTGGCCATTCCGAAGCATGGTTCCGGTCCAACAAACTTTTTATCGGCCCTTTGCTTTGCTAAAGCGTCAGCGATAGCATTTCCTTATATTCCTGTGTGGCTAGACACAAGTGTTACTTTATTATTGCAGGAGAGTTTCAGTAGATCTTGATAGCATTCCCATACCAGTTTTGAACCAAAGCGCATAGATTTTAGTGCCAAGAGTGCTGCTTGGCTGTCAGAGATAATATATATTTCAATATTTTGGTATTTTCTTTCGGCACATAGCAAAGCGCAACTGCTAATTGCAAAAATTTCGGCTTGAAATATGGTTATTGTGGTGCCTAGGGCAACCGTTTGCTTTGTTTTAGGACCAAACACTCCTGCTCCCGTGCCCATGTTGGTTCGAGAGCCATCTGTGTACCAGATGCTGGCGTTATGTGGCAGTGACCGTATGTAGTTTTTAATACGATCTCTGGCCAATATCTTGACATCAAAGTGCCTGTCTAAATCTATTGTTTTTGGCATACAATCCGAAATATGGTATGTATGCATTTCAGCTTGTAATTCAGAAAGGATTTTAAGGTGTCCAGTTAGATTACCCGGCTTAAACCCTTCTGTGAGCTGCAGTCTATGAACGCTCAATACCGCTACAGATTTAACATGTAGGTGCAATGGAGAAAGCTTTTGAAGAATTTCCATTGCTGACGTTGGCGTGGTTTTGAAAGCACCTGTGGCACTAAGACACACAAGCCTTTGTATTTTTGTAAACATATTTTGAGCAGTTATTTGGGGGCCACCGGGGGCCGCGTTTAGGCCACCAATCTAAAGCTGCATATGTTAGAATTGGTTTAATAAGACTTTGGTGCAACCAAAGTATCATTTTTGGGCTAAGACCCCATGTTTTCCCAAACAGGTTTCTGCATGTGAAGAAAACTTTGTTTGCCTTATCGGAGATATATTTCAGGTGTGTGTTCCAGGTTAGTTTGCTATCCAGAATCACACCCAAATATCTAACCTCTTTTGATGTTTGTATTGGATTGCCGTTTAGAACAGGTGAAATGAAATTAAAGTTTCTCCTGTTTGTGAAAACGACAATGCTTAATTTTGTGGGTTGATAGACAGTTCCAATCTGTTGCACCATTTTGATACAATATTAAGAGCTGTCTGGGTTCGACCAGCGACAATGGAGTCATGTTTCCCTCTAACCATGACTGCCCAGTCGTCGGCATAGCCTACAGTGTTGAAGCCGGAATCATTTAGCTTAGTGAGGAGATCAACAGCCACCATTAGCCAAAGCAGCGGAGAGAGCACGCCCCCTTGCGGGCAGCCTCTAGATGCAGTAACAGTCACTAAATAATCACCTAGTGTAGCCGTTATCTTCCAACCCTGTAGCATCTTGATAATCCACGCAATGATAAGTGGGTTTATATTTTTCTTTGTGGCCATTTCAATGATAGCATTGAAGTTGACATTGTCAAAGGCACCTTGTATGTCCATAAATGTACAAACAAGTGCCTCCGTATAGTTTAGGGTGCTCTCAATTTCTTTCACCATTTTGTGCAACGCCGTTTCAGTAGATTTCCCAGTCTGATAGGCGTGCTGGAGTTGAGTGAGTTTTGTTTAAGACATACATGACGGATATGATAGTCCAACATCTTTTCCATTGTTTTTAATAGAAAAGATATAAGACTTATGGGTCTGTATGATTTGGCTTCATTAGGTTTTTTTCCTGGCTTAGGTATAAAAACAACTTTGGTTTCTCGCCATATCTGAAAAATGTAAGCAAGGCGAAAGCTTGCTTTGAACAAACGCATGAGATATGGAAGAATGATTGTTAGACCCTTTTGCAGAAATACCGGAAAAATTCCATCACCTCCTGGAGATTTATACGGACCGAAGGATTCTATAGCCCATCTCGCTTTGTTGGGGGTGAAAAATTGTGTTGGCTAAATGATCTGCAGTACTTTTAATTGCAGGATCTAGAAGATCAACGTCTTCGTTGGCATTATCTTCCGTGCTCCATTCTATTGAGCCCAAAAGTGGGTTTGAAGTAAAGTATCTAGTGTCTCAATGCAGCTGGTGGTATACGTACCACTTGGTTCGCAGATTGAGCCTAGAGGGTTTGTGTGATCAGACGACATCAATTTTTGGAGCCGAGCTCCAGCAGGCAGATTATCTATCGTATTGCAGAGCTCTTTCCAGCTATTTCTTTTTGATTGTCTGAGTTCTTTATTATAATTGGTTAGAGCTACTCGGTACTCTGTCCAATTATTTGTTGTTTTTGCTCTGTTAAAGAGCTTGCGAACTTTATTCCTTTTCCTCTCCAAGTTACCATTCCACCAAGGTACATCTCTGCATCTTTTGGATTGAGTTATTGGAGTATTAAGGTTGTATGCTTCAGTGATAATTTCTTGTAAATTATTTGCTGCAGAGTCAAGCTCAAATGTAGAGTTGATACTGCCGCAACTATTTACATTATCATGAAGATATGTTGTGTAAAGTTCCCAGTTGGTTTTTCTTGGGTTTCTAAAGTACTGGATGCTCTTTGGGTAGTGTTCTATGTTGAAACATATATAAGCATGATCAGACATAGAAGCTTCCTTCGAAACATGCCAGTTCTTAATATGGTTAGTAGCGTTTATGTTAGTTAAAGGAAGGTCAAGGACCTCACCTCTGATTGCGTTTGTAAAGGTAGGCTCACTACCTTTGTTTTCAATAAACATATTGTTTGTATACAAAAATTGAAGCAGACGCTCGCCTTTTGTGTTAATGTTGCTACTTCCCCACACGGTGTGATGAGCGTTAGCATCACACGCTATTATGAGGTTATAGTGGTTATTGTTGCAATACTTGATGAGTTTCTCTATCACTTCTGGTGGTGTCTCGTCCTAATCCCCCGGGAAGTATGCAGAAGCTAAAATGAATTTACGAAATCCACCTTGAGGAAGATGAATTTCTATCTGGACCGTTGTAAGATCTCTACAGATAAATTCATTCAATGGAAATATTTTCAGATGTTTGTTGAAGAGAATCGCGGTTCGCGGTCTTTCCACATCTGAGAAATAGATCATTTTTGTATTTTTGTTTGACGATAGACCTTTTATACTTTTACTGTCTGCCCACGGCTCCTGTATAAACGTAAGATCGTGAGCATCTTGTTCAATTAACCACTTCAAATTAACTGAGGCCATTTCTGATCTGTGCAGATTAATCTGAACGCAACTTAATTTAGGTACTATTGATTTTTGTCTATATCGTACAGGTCTTCTGTCTGACTTAGAGTAAGCTGGTGAATCAGACATTACCCTAGAGTCAAACATGGTGTGTGTACTATCCAAATTAGGATAAACTGATAAATCAGGCATGATCCTAGAGTCAGACATGGCATGTGTGCTGTCTGGTTTAGAATAAGCTGATAAATTAGGCATGATCCTAGAGTAGGACATGGTGCACACAGTTTTGTTGTTAGTTTATGTGATGCGTTTGGAGAAGCATCGCTCTCATCTAAAACTTTATAGTTTTCTATACAATATTTATGGAAAAAGTAGGGAGGTACATTGGTCAACCACAACAGAGCCGTGTGCTGTGGTAAGGCTATTGAAACTGAAGGACGCCCGGTATCCAGAGCTCCGTACTAATAATTAAGCACCTCTTTGACCATGCTAAGCTTTCGGCGTACGTGTCTCACCTTAGCTTTGGGTTTTGGACTTGATCTTGGCTTCGATTCTCACCGAGGACCAAACGGCATGGGTGACCCATCCGTTGTAGATCCTAAGATCACTGAGTCTACTGAGCCCCATCACTGCGTCAAAGTGCCAAGTCCATTAGATAGGGCAAAAAACTTTTATGAGGACATGGTTTTAGTTTTGGACAGCGATGTACATCAAACATAACTCTTTGTTAAAGTACAAGTATTTTTTATCTCTGTTTAAAAATTTATTACAGAACTAACACGAAACATCAATACGTTGCCGGAAAATTATAATCAAAATTCCAAAAATATTGTTAAATCAAATAAAATCAAACTTTTTCAAAATTCCAAAAATTAGAATAAAATCAAATATTTAAACTTTCTCTAAATTCCGAAAATATTCCAAAGATTCTTAAAAATTCAAACTTTTTCCAAAATTCTAAAAATCTTGCAAAAATTATTACAAAATCAAAAATTAAAACTTTTTTCAATATTCCAAAAATTATAATAAAATCCAAAATTTGGTCTTTTTCAAAATTCTAAATACATTCAAAAATTCTTACAAAATCAAAAATACAAACTTTTTCAAAATTCCAAAAATATTTCAAAAACTATAACAAATACAAAAATTTTCATGTCCAATTTCATTTTCAATTACATTTACGTCATAAAAACAGCTACATTTTTTTTCCAAAAATTGGCTAAAAAAATAAATGAAATCAATTTTTGACACATTTGACATTATTTTTTGACAAACTTTTAATGCCATAATTCTCTATAATAATAATAAAATTTCATGTCATACAAACTGTTAATTTTATTTTTTTGTAAAAAAATTGGGTAAAAAATAAATAAAAACCTTGCTTTTGACGCACTTGAATACATTTTTTTGACAAACTTATAATGCAATAATCTAGTTTTTGATCTCACATACCAATCCCGACCATCAAGATTTCTCCAAATTTAATGTTCGTACTCGTAATCACTTAAAATGAACGTTTTTTAAGCCAAAAATATGAAAATTTGCTATTTTTGAAACACATAATGATTTTTTGACACACTTCCGGTACAGTTGTAGAACACAGCGTCCTTTCAGACCTGTCCCTTGAGTATACCTATTTTTAGAAAAAAATTTTTGAAATCCCTCCAGCGGTTTTTCCTGCAGCGTAGGTAATGACGGCGGCCGGCCGGCAGACAGACACACATTTTTTTTTTGCTTTTATAGAATCAGTAGGTCCTAAAACGTCGAGAAATGTCAAAAAAGTGGGGGTAAGAATTTATTTTTTGGCTTATGAATGTAATACTTAGGTCTTTCAGACCAAAAGACCTTAGGTCTTTCAGTAACTTAACCCAAAAAGTATACCCTATGATATGATACCTTACCCAGGTAACAATTTCGCCTAAAATTTTTAAATTATACCAACTTAACTTGAGAAAGCATTGTGTTAGACCATATTATTCAAGCTTTACCTAAAAAAAGCTTGTAAAAGACTAGATTCACTAAGTTTCTTATATAATTCCTTAAGTAAAGCTTAATTCAATAATAAATATTTAGGGCATATTCAAGCAAATGTTACTCAAGTATAATACCTTTTATAAGGTTTTATTCACATATAACTTTTAAGGTAGTATTCAAGATGTTTTTACTCAAGAATTCTATCCCTTATATAAACCTTTATTAAAGTACAACTTTTAGGAAGAATCCAAGAAGATTCTTACCCAAGGATAGTTCCTTGTATACGACTTTATTTATGTATAATAATTTTAGTAGTATTCAAGAAAATTGTTACTCAAGTAATATTTCTTATATACGGCTGTTTTCAATGAATATTAAAAGATTTACAACAAATCGATCTGTCAATATTTTTGACAGTTCGTTGTTTAATTCGGGATTGTGTGTTTTTTTATTAAATCACTTATCGATGTGTTTAAAAAGTCAACGAACCTTTAAGAACTTTAACAAACTATTATTGATTAATACAAAAGATTATTTCAAAATGGTAGAGATATTTTCGTCAATGGAAATTTGCAATTGCCATTATTCCGCAACCATTTAATCAAACCTTTCTGATGATAGTTTATATATTGATTGAGATTTACCATTTCTGATCATGGTTTATATAATGATTTGAGTTGGTCAACATAATTTGTCATACAATTCTTTTTGTATTAAATGTATGTAATCGCCATATTGTGCGCAATTTTCTTGTGAAAAAATTATATCAAAACTTGCAACAGATTGGAACTGACTTATGGAAAATATTCCGCAGAACGTTTATTTAATATGATCATTTAACATTTATTTATTAACCAGCCAAATTGTGCAACTGAACGTAATATCAACCACAGCAAACTATACCCCTTACGAAGCTTGAGTAATGCTTTTATTCTGTATTGAGTTACGTTTTATTCCTGTCGTGGAAATTGATTTAATGAACAAGTGCGTAAGGGTAAACGATGAGGAAGACGTTATAGGGCCTGTGTTCGATTCCTGCCAGGCACGTTTTTATTTATGAATTTTATTTTCCTTTTTTTATTTTATTTTTATTCTTTAATCATTTTTAATCGTACAATTGAATGGAAACACATATGCGTAGATATCGTATATGAATATGCAAAATCATTTGCATATCGAGATTGTCCTCAATCATAACCAATATTATTTTTAACAAAAACCCATATATTCTCATTTTAGGAAACCATTAGTACACTTTTATATGCATTCCTAATCAAAATGTTTGAATAAAAATTAATTCATGGTCGTGGTAGTGGTCCGAAACTTGAAATGTGTACAAATAATTTGTTAAACAATATTGATTAAGTTTCAATTTTCTTTAGTTGACAGCTGCCAAATAGAGAAGTGGATAGCGTACGGTCCTGGAGAACCAAAGGTTACGAGTTCGATCCCTGCTACAAGCGTTTGTAAAGATGCGAAATGTGTAAAATAAATTGTAATTTCCGATAAAAGATTAACTCAATAGCAGCAATATACAAAAACAAAGGAGTTTAATGCGCCAATTAACCAAAATAACCAAAGGAAACAATCACCAATTTTTTTTTCAGTGGCATCGCTTCTTGAATAGGTACTGAATAATTCTCTTGAGAAAAGATTTACTCAAGCACTTTATTCAAGTAACATTTTGACAGTATTTGAATAAGCCTTGAATAACAACTTTTGTACAACTTTATTCAAACACTTATATAAAACATATATAAAGCATTATATATGTCTTCTTGAATAAAGAATATTTTTTCATACGCCTTTTCTCCTTGAGTAGAGCTTGTATAAAACTTTTCTCATGCACAGTTTAAGAATTTTATATTTCCCCTTCCATTTTAAATTCCTCTTTTAAAGTTTTACTCAATGATTACCTAGGTTAAATTGTTACCTGGGTACTCTACCATGTCTTAAAAATAGTTAACCTACTTCCACTTATAACTTGCCAAGGTAAAGATCTATGAAAATTAAAAAGTTCGCTTTTTGTTAAATTTTTAGTAAGCTTGAGGCTTTTAAGTTCATTTTGTTTGCTTACGATTTTGAATTTGTCCTGAAATCTGAAATACTCTGAAACCGGAGGCAAATCGAATTGCAGTGTTTGAAGTTAAGCATGTTCAAGCCCTTGAAAATCTTTCAATAAGCTCTAAAGCTCTGAGCATGCCAAATCTACATATGTACTAATCAACATATGTACTAATTTTTATTTAGATTTTTCAAAAAAAAATCAAAACACATAGCGTTTTTCCGTTTTATAAAATGGTAAAGCCTCGGTCAGAGATGGTAGCAGCCGCAGTTAGGCCCCAACTTTACGCAATTTTTTAAAGCTTTGAAGTTGAACCTGAATCGATCCAAGCCCAACTTGAGCTTATAGGTTGACCATACTTTAACATACAGTATATGATGCTATAAAATCCGTAATTAGAATATTTAGCAAGAAATCTAGATCTAAATTAAGACTTTGAAATACACTATTTTTCAACTAAATAAAATAAGTACCCAGAAATCGCAAGTAGTATTTAACAGTATTTTTTTACTTTTTGAGTCTGTTCGAATCCACAAATATTTAACAGAACAATATTTTTGGTGCAAATGAAATTGTTGAAAACATAATTTTTAGTTTTTACATCAGGTAAAAACTGTTTAATTTTGCTGTGCGAAACGAATTTTGACATTAGAAAAAAAAACGCGAAATAATGACAGAAGGAAATTATAAATTTTCAGAATTTTGTCTTTTGAAATTTTTATTCACTTTAACGATACGTCAAAATTTTCACCAATAATTTTGTTCTGTCAAATATATCTCGATTCGCACAGAACCTTTATCATCAAACTGCGTCTCAGACCGTTCACCGCTGGAATTAAAGCATGACATTTGTGTTAACGTGTTTGTCATTAATATAACACAGGACATAAGTCGTTGTTACGAAAGAATAAATATCAAATATGATGTATGAATAAATTACTAAGGCTTCCCATTTCAGAATTATTAAATCTGTATTATTTGTGGTTTGAATTTGTAGAGGTTAAAGAGGATTAAATTTATTTTGTTTTATACAATTTAGAAGGTGAAAAACTAAGATATATTTTGGTATATGAATATACACGTGTAAATGACAATATATCTGCCTGGATATTAATTTAATTGAAAATAAAACTAAGTTTGAAGAAAACTTAATATTAATAAATAATATTTCTGTTAAATGACATTCAAAAGGAGTGCGACCCTTGATCGATCAAATTTTTCAATAAAAATACGAAAACTTTCAGGGCACCATTCAAATTACTAATAATAGCCACCGCTATCCAGTAATGTATCAACTTTGTTTTGTTGTAGATAACCGTTTGTTGTATATAACATATTTTTGATCACCATTTTGTTGTATATAAAGAAATCATCTGGCGAAAAAAGACAGTTTAATACAGAATGCGTTATTGTTAACACGTGAAATCGTATAATTTTATTAAATAGAAATATTTTTTGTATAATTTTTGCGCCGTGATCAATTAAAAATTTCTACAACCATTCGTTGAAGTTACTGAAGCCATTCTAGAAATGTTGTAGTTAAATATAGGAATATTATTGCTACATTGTTTCCCTGTTGTTGTGAAATAACAAACACTTTTGTTACTAGTGATATTCCTTATACTGTGTTCGAGCTCAGAAATTAAACGATGAATACCGTTTATCGGAGTAGCAATGAGAATTTTCTACATCTAGAAGCACGTCATCTTTAAATTTCAGTTCAAAGTAACAGAAGATCAGCGTGTTGGAAACGCTGAATTAATAGTCATTATTGTTATCGTTGATCTATAGTTAACTGAATTGTTTAGCATTCAACCTCACAAATCTTATTTTGTCTGACGGTCCATTAATCAGACATTAATAATAAATTAATATGAGCAGCAATAGTCGCAGCAAAAAGCTGGCAGAAGCGTCCAGAACAGAGCTTCAAGCACAAAAGCAAGCGTCTGAAATATCGCTTCAACCATTCTGGATGGAAAATCCAGAAAATTGGTTTTATACCACTGAACTTCTGTTCAAACCTAATGTAATCACAAAGAAACAGGCTAAATTCACACATGTGATCCAAGCTTTATCTCCCCAGGCCAGCAGTCACATCACTAAGCTTCTTATTCAGCCAACCATTATAAAGATAAAAACAAAGGAGTGAAAAAGATTATATCCGTTAAACGAAAACAAGATCAAGGTGAACAACACATTAAGACAGACACATGGAAGAAAACCTTAAACCCTTAAAAACGATCTTGGCGCCGATCTGTCTGTTTTGCCTATTTCTTAATTCAAGAAAACAATTAAAATTCCACATTTGTTATTTAATCTGATTTTGTCAGCTACCAATTGTTTTAGCATTCCCACTTATGGTACGCAATTGCTAAAAGTCAACATCGGACTCAAACGAACATCCACGCATGCCTTCACAATAGCTGTTGTGAATCATCCGATTATTGGCACAGACTATTTATATAAATTCGCTATTCTTATTGACCTCAAACGCAAACGACTGGTTGATTCAGCGACTCAGCTGTCAATCAATATCCCAACGGTCCAATCATTTGCTCCAACACCGATCCTTTTTTAAGTCAACAATGACTACGGCCATATTCTCAAAAAATACCCTTCTCTTACAACCTACCTGAGCGTCATAACGTGGTCCATCATCTAGTAACTGAAAAACATATTCCAGTATTACAACCACGCAGAGTAGACCCTACTTCACACAAAGCAGCATTCAATGAATTCCTACACATGGTGAAATTAGAGATTACCAGAACTTCTTCTTCTTCAGTATCGTGTCCTCTGCACATGGTGAAGAACATAGATCACGACTGGCGACCATGCGGGTCAAGAGTTAACACGGTCACACCACCTGATCGTTATCCGATATCATACATTCTGCAACATGGTTGCAAAATGTTTTTTAAAATCGTTTTCGTTAGAACATACCATCTCATTCCCGACATGACATCTCACTTGGTTTCCAGAAGGTCCAGATTTTATTATTCACACAGATCATAAACCTCTGACCCAAGCTATCCAATTCAATACAGAACGGAATCAAGTCAACCACGTCACTTGGATTACATTTCAATATTTACGACGGATATTCAGCGCATCCTTGAGAAAAATAATGGAGTGGTAGACTCGCACTGAAAGGTCATTAAGTAACGCTAAACAACTGGCGGAAATATTAAGAAAAAACCACAATGAATCTGTGGGCGGACATATTTAAATCCTGTTCAGGATGAACAGGTTTTATTGGTAGGTAATGCTCATCTTGTACAAATTTGAATCACAGCTTGTACAAATTTGTTTAATTGGTTAACAACGTTCAACTCCCTCAACTCGTTCTATAAGTTAAATTCAAAAAGTATTGTGACGACTAACTTAGCATTAAACAAAAGAAAAAGGATAAAAATTATATTAATAGATCTATAGTATTTGAAAGAACAGTGATCTACGATTGACTTAACCTACAACAGTCATATGGCCTTGTTCAGAATGGAACCAGAATGTTAAAACTATACTTGGAATACCTCGGACAGAAAACAAATGTAAAGTCATAGAGCCACAGACTTTGTACTACCAATGGACACATCGTTGAGGAAATTGAGATAATAATAAAATGGAATCGCTTTCTATCAATTAACTCACAATGAAGACACTACGATAACAAGATCCATCATAAGCCAAAATTTATATTTTTAGGAAACTCTGTATTTCAACATTAAAACGTTTTGGAAGCTTTTATGTAAAACTTAATTAGACCAACTGCTCGTTTAATAGAAACATAAAGTTTCTTATCTACAAAACACAAAACAATTATAAAAAAATCGCCTTTTATTGACAATCAACCAAATATGAAAAAATTTGACATGGAAAATGGAACAATCATCAATCAACAGAAAACTGATTGATTATTGTTAATACAAAATATTTGGATTTTAAGACAATCGATTACCTTTCACGTTCACATTACAAAACATTGGATTAATGTCACCTTTGAAAATCATGAAATACGATATATTTAAGTTTTATGTAAAATCTATATTTATTTATGAATATGTATGTATGTTTACAGTTGTACTTGTGTACATGTGATGGATGTGTACGAATTCATAACCATAAATTATAGATATTTATATGAAATTTAAAAAATAATTGATATCATTTTTAGGGGTCATATCATATTACATGATTTGAAATCACATTACAATAAAAAATCAAACACACATACTTAGCTTAAGGAATTTCAAAGTTGTCTCTTTTTACGATAATAATTATTTATAATAATCATAATCAAAATATATATCCTTGCAAAAAACATTTTCCTAACGTTTTGGGTATCCAGGCATGTGTATGATAGATACTTCATTGTACACCTAACGAATCTACCTTGACTTTTTTAATTCAATGGGTTTTAAAAAAATTAAAATATATGTAGTTTAAAATATTTATCTCACATTCTTAAAAATACATGAAACTTTAAAAATGACTTACCAAATGAGAAATGAGAAAGACTCACGCACCGTGATATATGGTAAATATCGTAGTTCCTGGAAAAAAAATTAAAGTTTTTGAAAACGATCTAAAAACTAAAATATAAATTTTGCCATGACACAACATTATGTTGAAAAGATACAAATGTTACGATCCATACAATGTAATATCTTTTATAATCAGTAGATAAATATGTATTTGTAAGTATTTGAAACAACTTAGAACAGATACCAACACTAAGTGAAAACACAAGACTTGCATTTAATAATTAGTATTTCTAATAAATAAATAATTTTCTGCTCCCTATTTTTACAAAAAAAAAAAGTCGGTGGCGCAGTCAATAAAGATAGGCAATAAATGGACACAAAATAACTAAATATTAATTTAAACAAAATTCTCAAACATTTCTCGCCTCTCTATATTGATTACGATTTGCCTTCTAAAAGATTTCTCGATTTTTTGTGAAAATTATGCGTAGACAAACATATCTCTCCAAAAACCACAAATTTTTAGTCAAAAATTTTGCTCATAGTTTTTTTTTATTTAGGTTCTATTACTACATATGAAATATCGGGCGCGATCCACACCCACGCCACAGGTTATTGAACACAGTTCACAGGGTGAACACCTCACACCACACGCCACAGGTCACATGTCACTCGCCACACGCCACATGGTGCAAACCATACGATTTTTACACGCCTCTTTTACACGCTACACCCAACACATTAAACGCCACATGTCATACTCCCTACGTCACACACACAACGTCACACTCCCCACGTCCACTACACACACAACACTTTACACGTCACGAGCAACACGCTACATGCCACACGTCTAAGGTGACCACAACGCCCGCTTTTGGCGGGACAGTCCCGGGTTTTAACAGTTTCTCGCGTATCAAACGACGTTTTAAAAATGTCCCAATTTTTATAAAGAATACATGTCAAGCTAGATAACAAGGAGAGTACGGGACGAAATATATATGATTTTAGCAAAAATCATAATAGAGTACAAATGGCAACATTTCATCATTTTGAAAGAAATCATATTCTCAAAGAGGCCATTAAACAATAAACAATTGCGTTCCACAATTACATTAAAAGTAGCAATTCAAAAACCTTACTAGAATATAAAGTTGCAGAAACATGTGTCAGTTATTAATAAAGCAAGAACAAAATCGCTATAATTCAACGAAAGTAGCGAAATTTGTCAATCCACCAGAGTGTCACCCATTCACTGTTCATATATAAAAAAAAGTCAGACAAGTGCGAATAAAATTCGCTCGTCAAAGGTTCTGTGAATGTAAAGAAACACAATATCAAAAATTATTGACAAAAAGTTGTCTTGTAATGTCTTTATATTTCCAGACCATAAACGCATAACAAAATAAATGTTTAATCGTAAATGTCAATAGTAAAACCACTGTCCCATATACACAAATCATACCTTAACAGAAGTTTGCATAGTTGTTTTCGTTTTTTTTCTTTACACATGGGTTCTTATACTCAATCCATATTCATCATCTACTATAGATTCCGTTAAAAAAAAAAATTATTATCCTAAAGCGGTTGCATAATTCCCTGATTTATAGATTCACTACCTTTTCATACGTCTCGAATTTGCATTGGCGGAGACTTTCATAATTATTTTCGTTTTTACCATAGTTTCTTAAACTCAAACCGTAATTGCTATCTACAACAGTTTCCGTAAAACAACGATTGTCCGAAAACAGTTGTGTAATATTTACCAATGTAATTTCCTTTATTCAGTTTGTGATCGTTAGTTGCCGTAGAATTAGCATGGAACAGTTGTATAATGTCATCGATTCATAGTTCCGCTATGTTCATGTACAAATCTTACAATCAATATTCTGCTATACATTGGTTGTAGTCTCCTATTTTAATGCCTGTTGGTTGTAATAATTCCTTAGTGGGTACAGTAACAAATGTAATTTCCTAAATACGTTTCATAATAGATGTCTCTGTTTATGGTTTCCTTCCAGTTATAGTGAAGACACTTTTAGTACACATATTTATCGAACGAGATTGTCTAATAAACAGATTTGTTTTGTAATTGGTGATGTAAAACCGATTGCTACTATTTGCCTGTAAATGTGCCTACTCGCGTATAGAGGCTCTCTTAGTCTAATTTTTCGTTTTGCTGTGAGATTCATGTTCTCGTTTTGACGTATGGTGTTGATTTTTGTGAGTCGGACATCTTTATTAAAATCTCAAAAAAAGATACTTTGTTTGTAAAACGCGGTGTGCATGTTTTAAATTCCAGATGAGTGGAAAGTACGTGCTGGAAAAGTATTCTGACCGGCGGAGATTGTAAATGGTGCGGAACAAAGAAGGAAATGAAATAAATCGGCTACGCTGGACTTTCAACGCGGTGAAATATACGGATGGTGGATAAGGATCTGAAACGTATACCAATAGTTTGTCAATTTATAGTATGGAAAATGTTTCGGTTATCGAACCAAATTAAAAGAATTTTTTTGTTGTTAATGGTATGGTATACGTATATCAAGGAACTATATTCCCCCGTTCGGGAACATTAACCTATGCAATTTTTTTTATATATATATCAAGTGAATCACCACGGGTAGTGAGGGGATATTTATGTGCCAATTATACATGATTAAATTATCAAATAGAATTAACGCCATTTATATGGTTGAACTTCATTCGTCGAAAAGAAAGTTTAACGTAATTAACTTGATAAATAAAGTGCACTAGTACTCGTAGATGATTCTAATTAACAATTTAAGTGTTCATCGTCCTACATTAAATTGCATTAAATCAAATTGTTGAACGCAATTAAATCAGCTAAATTGTTTAATTTAAAATTAAATTACTAACTGAGTTAATAGACGGAGAGTATGCTAACTCTGGTAATAAAATATCACTACCACTTGAACTGATTGTCTAAGTTCTTGAACAAAACTTCCTCGGATCATATCACCCAATCCTACCAAAATATAATCACCGCGGGACCAAGTAACGAGCAACGAGAGACGTAAGGTGAACCACTAGGAGGCTTTAGTCTTGAATCAATGGAGTCTATGGGCATGCCTAGTATAAGACGTAATTTGTGTTAAGTTGTTGGTTTACTGGAATAAAGGAAAGACAGCGGTCAGCAGACGAATCAGTAATTGGCGTAATTTTGGGAGTACTTTAACGATTTTCCTGACTGAATTATAATGATGGGCTAGAAGGAGCGATACGGAAGGAGAGGGATTGACCACAAACCTCGGGTGAGTCAAATTTTAATTCATATTGTAAGTTAAATTTTAATTGTTTATTAGTTTTTTTATGTATGGAGGAGTATGGATGTGTAAGTCTTTATGTTGGAGGGCATGTGGGTATATTTAGGAGTGATTGTAGGTACATATGTGTGAGGCTGTGGGCGTGTGAAGATATCGAGGTATGGATAGAGTTCTAATTACTGATATCAATTTTATTTGTAGTAAGATGTACAACCGAAATATATTAATATGAGCAATTAAATGTTAATCTAATTCATAAAACTAAAAAGTAGTACAACATATGGTATAATGGTTGGACCAAGCTCACCAATAACCAATTTTTTTTTATCCTATTATTTCTTTTGATAGTAGTGTTCTTATCACAATGGATGACGAAGTTTTTTCTTGTGGGTATGAAAGACAACTGTATGTGTATATGTATGCGTGAGTGTATGAGGACCTGGATGACGGTGCGTATGTATGTAAGGGTATGAGAGTGTATGCAAGCGTGAGTATATGGGGATATGGATGGC
Organism: Diogma glabrata; assembly: GCA_963693315.1. Lineage (NCBI taxonomy): Eukaryota > Metazoa > Arthropoda > Insecta > Diptera > Cylindrotomidae > Diogma > Diogma glabrata. Next base: position 265,468,625 of record OY856188.1, read on the forward strand.
TGGTATGTTTGGGAGTTGATAAAGTGTAACTGTTATATTTTATTAACTTACAAAACAATAAATTTTTATTATTATAAAAAAATTAAATAGTCCCAATGAATAAACTAGATTAGATTTTAATTGGTAAATAAATACTATTTGTAAAAGGCAAATATATGAAATAGGTGATGAGTGGGGTATATGTGTGTGTGTGTGTGAGTGTATGAGGTGTGAGAGCGTGTGATTTTGTGCTGTGAATGGTAGGGGTTGGACGTGGTGATCGTGGTTCTTTCACAAGAGGGGGTCGCCAGAGTCTAATTATTTCTTCCGTTCTTATCATGTTTCTCGCGTACTATACAGTTATTTGTGCTGAAGTAGCAGGATTTCTTACTCGTTCTAATGGATTGAAGCTAGTCAGGGGCTATATATAAACCTCGCTAGGTACGCGACCTGCTATGCCACTTCATTGCTATGCAACGATGAAGCGCTTCATTACATCCCCATTCATTTGGGTCTAAAAAGGGTTTTTTTCACTCTCCCCACACCCATCCCCTAAACACAAAGAAATATAATTATTTGAGACTTCGCTATGATTTTCATTCAAAATTTACCAATCTTCCTGTCTCTGTGAATTTTTTCAAATTTTTCTGTCAGTCATCGTCGGAACGTAGGGGGTGGAACGGTCTGAAAGTTGCACTTTTTTTGACAATAACTCAAAAACTGTACACCGCAAAATTCTAAATTCAATGACATCTCACATGCTTGGGTCACAAAAGGTTTTTTTTTACCCTCTTCACCCCTGTCCCATTAACACACAGAAATATAATTATTTGAGACTTCGCTATAATTTGCATTCAAAATTCACCAAACTTCCTAACTCTGTAAATTTTTTCAAATTTTTCTGTCAATCAGTGTCGAAACGTAGGGGGGAGGGCGGTCTGGAATTTGCGCTTTTTTAGAATAACTTAACTGTGCACCGCAAAATTCTAAAAAGAAATTGCAATAATTTCTATATTAGGTGCTCTTTCAAATGACACCCCACCCGCTTGGGTCAAAAAAGGTTTTTTTTTACCCTCTTTACCCCCTTAGGGGATGGGACACAGAAATATAATACAGAAACTTATACAGAAATATAATTATTTGAGACTACGCTTTAGTTTTCATACAAAATTTATCAAATTTTCTAGCTCTGTGAATTTTTACAAATTTTTCTGTTAAACAGTGTCGAAACGTAGGGGAAAGAACGGTCTGAATTTTGCTCTTTTTTGACCATAACTCAAAAACTGTGCACCGCAAAATTCTAAAAAAATTGCAATGATTTCTAAATTAGATGCTCTTTCCAATGACCTCTCACATGCTTGGGTCAAAAAAGGTTTTTTTTACCCTCTCCACTCCGTCCTATAAATCCACAGAAATATAATTATTTGAGACTACACTATAACTTTCATTCAAAATTTACCAAACTCGCTTACTCTGTGAATTTTTTCAAATTTTTCTGTCAATCACCGTCGAAACGTATTGGTGGGGGGACGGTCTGCACTTTGCACTTTTTTGACAATAACTCAAAAACTGTGCACCTCAAAATTCTAAAAAATTTGCAATGATTTCTAAACTAGATGCTCTTTCAAATGACACCCCATCTGCTTGGGTCAAAAAGGTTTTTCTTTACCCTCTTTACCCCCGTCTCCTAAACACACAAAAATATAATTATTTGAGACTTCGCTATGGGGACGGTCTGAATTTTGCACTTTTTTGTCCATAGCTCGAAAACTGTGCACAGCAAAATTCTAGAAAAAATTGCAATGATTTCTAAATTAGGTGCTCTTTCAAAAGACACTCGTTCGGGTCAAAATCAGTGTTGAAACGTAGGGAGGGGGATTGGGTGGGTTAACGATCTGAATTTTGCACTTTTTTGATAACTCAAAATTCTAAAAAAAAAATGGCAATGATTTCTTTATTAGGTGCTCTTTCAAATGACACCTCAAAGGCTTGGATCAAAAAGGTTTTTTTCCCTCTCTACCCCCGTCTCCTAACCACACAGAAATATAATTATTTGAGTCTTCGCTATAATTTCATACGAAATTTACCGAATTTCCTAACTTTGTGAATGTTTACAATTTTTTTTGTCAATCAGTATCGAAACCTTGGGGGGGGGGGAGGTGCGGTCTGAATTTTGCACTTTTTTGACAATAATTCAAAAACTACACGGCAAAATTCTAAAAAAATTGTAATGAATTCTAAATTAGGTGCTCTTTCAAATAACACCCCACTTGACTACATTTTAAATAGTGTTTTTACCCCTCCTCATTTCCACCCCCTTAATAAATATGATTATGAGTATATGACACTTTTATGTATATTTTTTATTAAAAACTTACTAATTTTTCTATCATTCCAAATACATTTGAAGATTTTCGATCAGTTAGGTTCGGAGCTAATCGACGTAAGAAAACACGAAGAAAACGCCGTTATTCAAAATTATACAAAAATAAGTGAGGTGTAAAATTCCAAAATAAATATTTAAGGAATACTGAAATGAAGCCCTTCCATATGATATCCTACTTGAATCTATAAAAAAAAAATATTTTCTCAAAGGTCTCACATCGTACCCCTGTAAACACACCGAAAACCACTTTAGTTTTATTTGTATCCGTCATTTTATACGCAACTCAAATTTCAGGTGCATAGCATTTATAGTTTACGAGATAATCGATATAATGTGAAAAACTCGTTTAACTCTTGCTTACCCTATTACTGATAAAAATACCACGAAATAAATTGTTTAAAGATGGAGCAGCTACTATAGATATCATACACTTTTAACCCTACGCTAAACATGTCAAAATATAAAGAAAAATTTGAATTTTGTTCCAAAGATATTAGTTTTAAAAATGTGCATCTCAGGTCAAAAAATTTATAGTCTTAAAACTAAATTTTTTGATATGATATGCTACAGATGAACTTAATTTTTAATCAAGAGCCCCCCCTCACAATGTTGTCAACAAAAGTCACACGTCACACGCCATACGAAATAAGCAACAAATCAAACGACAGATAAAACACGCTACATGTCATATGTTACACATCGCACGTCACACGTCACACGTAGCACGTCACAAGTTACATGTACCACGTTACACGTTACACGTCACACGACAAACATCACAAGTCACACGTTACATGTCACACGTCATACTTCACACGTCACACTTTTTTGTTGCCTGTGGTGTGACGTGAGTAATCAAAACCAAAAATAACGTTTTCAAGCAATAAAATATGCAAATTCGTTATATTAGATCCATCAATAATTTTTTTGTTTTGCCACAGTGATCAAACCCATTGTCCTTTCAACTCTTACCATCAAGGAAACTTTTTTTTAAAATAAAAACGTTTTGAAATCGTTTTGCTAGTTTCCTAATTTTCGTCAGTTGTGATAGCCGGTCGACAGACAGACAGATATTTTTTTGTATCCTTAGAAAGTCGAGAAATGCCAAAAAATCAGGGATAAGAATTTCATATATGGCTCAAGAAGTTATGGCTCACCGAAGTTGTGGTAGACATGCAAATTTTATACTAAACATCAAATTTTAATGATCGTTTAAGCATTCACAAAATCTGGCGCAATCCGTTAAGATATGGAACACAAGCTGAACTAATCGTTACATTGTGATAGGGGTGTCGAAAAATTTGAGCCAATTTTGATTAATATTTGTACCTCTAAAAGAAAGCATGAACGAGTTTCGAACCATCAGAATGTGGAGTATGGTTCGTCTGCCCGATTTTATTCATAAATCAATCTTGGATGTAAAACATGTTGCCGATTTGACTGAACTCTATGAAAAACATATGAAATTTTTTTGATACTTTCACTACTCTAAAACCAATTTAGAACAGATTCAAATATTACAAAATTCATTAGTCGTGGAGCATGATCTAAGATGGCAAATTTTCTTTACCTCAATATGTAGTGTGGGATTTAATAATGAAAAAAATTAGTGTAATTTTTGGGGAGATGTGGAACATGACTTGGATCTACCAACTTTTTTTGTAGTGGACAAGCAAGAGGTTTGGTTTTGTTCTGGATCAGTTGAACTTATTTGTTAGTGTTAAAATATTTGTTTAGCATAATCGGTCTGTTAAATAACCAGATTTAGCTAATTGCTTCACTTAAATAAATATTATGTTGTAGGTTTTTAATACTGAAAAATTATTTCATTGATGTTTTAAAAAAAACAATTGAATTTGCTTTCTGTGTCAAAGAGATGAGACGTTTCTTGATAAAAAATAGAGAATAACAGTTAGCTGATAAAAAGAAAGTCATACATTTTTTACAATAAAATTTACAATAGTGACCGGTATAACAGGTTTGTAGCCTTCAGTACAGCTATACCCATTTTGACATTTTGACCTGATATTGAATGCCCTAGAATTCTTAGTTTTTTTAGCTGTGGATCAACAATCAACCAAAATCTGATATCAAAACTTGCTTCGTTGTTCTTTAAAAATTCTCAAATGAAATTGAGTAGTTATCGACAGTCGGTGAGTGGAAACTTTCGAAATCTATGTTAAACAGTTAACTGAATTTTTTTAAAAATTATATTTGAGTTTTGTCGTCTATTATCGTTTATTGTCGTCTACCTTAATTTTGTGTAACGGTATTTTATAACCAGTCTTTCAACGCAGTGATATTTTAAACAAATGAAATCAACTATGACCAAAACTGACTGTCAATTATATTATTTTAATTTTCTTTAAATAATTGTCGACCAACAGTTTATTGTTTCAATTCTTATCAACATTGTTGTCCTATTTCTGTTAAATGTAATGTTCTTGTTTTTATATTTACAGATTTTTTTTAAATTTTAGTTTAACTTTAAAATTCGAACATGATAACATCAAAAATATTTCTTTTTCTGAACATATTACTAATTGTTTTTGGTTTTATTAGTTCCTATAAAATATTATGCGCATATCCTACGATAAGCCCTTCACATTTTTTGGTAGTAAATGGTTTGTTAAAAGGATTAGCAGATAAAGGACATAATGTAACAGTGATCACTACGTTTCCATCAAAAATTCCAGTAAATAATTATCGACAGATTTCTATCGCGGATAACTCAAGAGGTAATTATTCATAATAATTAAAAATAATTAAACTAATCAAAATATTTCAAAACAGTGCTCTTTACAAAACATGTAAAAGGTGATAGCAATTTGATCCCTTGGTATCGTAACTTTCCATTAATAATGGAAACAGCTGTCGGCGGAGAAGAAAATTTGTTAAAAGATCCAAATGTGCAAAGAATGATGAAGGAAGAAACTTTTGATTTGGTAATAGTGGAACCATTTTACGGTAATGCATTACTTGGATTAGGAGCTCATTTCAAATGCCCAACAGTGACATTTGCACCAATGATTCCAACTCCAGTGATGTACAAAGAAAGTGGTAACCCATTGGCTTTACCATACATTTCTCATAAATATCTTGACTTTCCTGTTCCCCTTTCATTCAAACATAAAGTGTTAAATACACTTCTAAGTGTCGTTGATACAATTTTTATCAACTTTGTTGCACATGAAAAACATAGAAACCTGTTTAAGTATTTATTACAATATATCTTCAATAGATTACATAAGTAACAATATCTTAAAAATTTCAGAAAATATTTTCCATCTCAAGACTACCCTACATATGATGACATGTTAAAAAACATTTCACTTAATTTAGTTGCAACACATTACACTGAAAGAAATGCTCGGCCATTGGTTCCATCAACAATTGAAGTTGGTGGGATTCACATAGTTGATAAGGTAGAGCCACTTCCAGAAGATCTACAGAAATGGATGGATGACTCAATAAATGGCGTCATATATTTCAGTTTGGGTTCAAACATGGCAAGTGCATCATTATCCAAAAAACTTTTAAGAAACATCGTCGAAGGATTTGGTGAACTAAAACAAAATGTTTTATGGAAATTTGAAAATAAGACCTTACCGTTCATGCCAAAAAATATTCGAATTCAGCATTGGTTACCTCAAAACGATATTTTACAACATAAAAACATAAAGCTTTTCATCACACATGGCGGATTAGGAAGTGTAACAGAGGCGAAGTTTCATGGTGTTCCATTGATTATAACACCAATGTTTGCCGATCAGATGGCAAATGCAGAGAAAGTTGTGAGTCGAGGCTGGGGAATTCATATTCCATTCGTTGAGATAAGTAAAGAAAAGCTAACCCAGTCCGTTAATACAATTCTATCAAACCCGGGCTATGCTAAAAATGCAAAATATGAGTCAACGATATATCGTGATCGACCAAGTACACCACTTGAAACAGGAATATATTGGGTTGAATATGTTATTCGTCATAATGGTGCGAAGCACTTACAAAGCAATGGATTACATTTAAATTTTTTCGAACTACATTCATTAGATGTAATAGGGTTTTTGCTATTCGTTTTTTGTGTAGGATTGTTAATTTGTTATAAAATTTTAAGTTCAATTTTTAGAAAAGTAAGAACTAAATCTTATAAAATTAAAATACAGTAGTATCGAATATTGATTTTTTGAAATAGGTAACGATTGATAGTGTTAGTTTTATAATGTGTTATATTTATTTTGTTAATTTTTTCTAATAGTATTTTAATAGTATTTTAGTGCGTTAGTGTTTAATGACATATTTTATTTTTTGAGCAAAAACAAAACTTTCTATATTACATGCCTGATTATTTGACACTATATGCGAAATATAATGAACATTGCCATATGCTAAATTATTTATTATCTAATTTTTTTAAATGAAATTTTATATGCAAATTTGAGAGAGAATAAAATTTACTAAACACGAATCCAATACACCTTTTCCGTCGGAGTAACATGTATTAATTTAAATTGAATTATTTTAAAATAAATTAATAAAAAAATAAAACGAATAGATGAAAAAACAATAAATTTTATTTTAATTTTTTTTAACAAATCATTAAAAAAATTTTATTTAGTTTCAAATTTTTTACCTATTTTATTGCTCAAGAAAGGAACACGCGCGTTAATTTGAATTTATTATTTTTGATATATGTGATTTTAAATGAGAAAATATTTTTGTAAATTAAAAAAATACATCAAAATATATCAAGTAAATTTTTTATTGTGTTACTCTGATTCGCGCAACAGAATAAAGATAACAGCTATTTATTTCATTCTGTTAAGACTAATAACGCACACAATTTTGGTAGTAAAAAAACAAAAATTGATCTATTGTTATAGTATTCGGAAGGATAAAATATTATTGTTGTTTAAATTGTTGCTTACTACCTTTAAACATATACTAGAATTATTATTGAGTAGATTTTT
>OY856188.1:265476156-265503657 GCA_963693315.1 Diogma glabrata
CTTTTAAAATCAATTTTTCAGTTAATCAGTTTTAACTGTCAAGCAAAAAATATCTTTTTAGGTTATGTTTTTATATCTTACAGATATTTTTTCTGTCTTTCAGTCAAAAATATTTTTTTGAAATTTAAAAAATGTTACCGCCCCTCAACCAATTAAATGCGAAATTTTTTATGTCTGAAAGATATTTCTTTTACATGTATCATCGCCCTAATCGTGACAAAAAAAATCAAAATTAGTACTTTTTCGTCGAAATTTTCATCATTCGGTTTTACGAGTTTCGAAGAATTTCAAGTTTTATTTCAAAACATCATCAGATATATAGGGGCTATTATTTTTAAGACGTACATCGAAAAAAAACAACTATTTTTTAAAAATCTGAAATTTTGTTGGTATTGACGAAAGGAAAAAAGTAGCTTCTGCTTTTATTTTTTGTGTACTCTGAAAACCAAATAAAAATCTGTCTTTTGACACACTTGACAACATTTGTTTGACGAACTTATAATGCAATAATCTAGTTCTTGATCTCACATACCAATCCCGACCATCAAGATTTCTCCAAATTTAATGTTCCTACTCGTAATCACTAAAAATGAACGTTTTTTAAGCCAAAAATATGAAAATTTGCTATTTTTGACACACATAATGATTTTTTTGACACACTTTCGGTACAGTTATCGAACACAGCGTCCTTTCGGACCTGTCTCTTGTGAACACCTATTTTTAGAAAAAAAAATTTTGAAATCCCTCCAGCCGTTTTCCCTGCAGTGTAGGTAGTGATGGACGGCCGGACATACATTTTTTTTTGCTTTTTTAGAATCAGTAGGTCCTAAAACGTTGAGAAATGCCAAAAAAAGTGGGGGTAAGAATTTCACTTTGACCTCATGAATGTAACACTTTCGGTCTTTCAGTCCGAAGTAAAATGTGAATTTTTCATATACCAAACTTTAAAAAATCGTAAGAAACAATCCATATTGAATGGCTCACTTTTTATTTCTCAATTTCATAGCTGCATATGTTTACTTTAAAATTTGTGAAAATCAAAAAAAAGGGGTTTTTTTGAGATATGAGCTTTGAAGTAAACCAAGGTTTTACGCGCCGCCTAGCGGAAAAGAGAAAAGTTATTAATTTTAAACTTACTTATTTCAATTATTCAATTATTTTCCATTTTACTTGCAAAAGTATACTTAAGTCGGATGAAATTTGTGGCACCTATTCACAAAACATTGACACCATTACCAAAACTACGTGAAAAAGCCTCAAAAATTCAACCGCGCATAACTCCGATTCAGAGTACACAAAAAATAAAAGCAGAAATAACCTTTTCCCTTTCGTCAATACCAACAATATATCAAAATTTCAGATTTTTTAAAAATCAAAAATTTAAAAATCAACAAAAAATGTATTGTTTTCAAAATAATAGCCCATAGGTTTTAAGGAAAAAATGACTTGGACCTTTTTTGTAGAGAATTAAATTTCCTACAAAAATAAGTGTGATTTTTTTTTGACATCTGCATATTTATGAGATATTAACGATTTTATCAATGTGGCGGCACGTGTTCTTTTGATTTTAAAAAAAACATGCCCGCCACGCCCAGTTATTACAAAAATTGATACTATTTAGAAGTAGACATCAGCACAATAAATATAAGTCCTAGTTAAATTTGAATTAATTATGTGTTAGAAAATCATTTTTTCTATTTACAGTTTTGTTTTATTATTAATTTAATTCATAAACATACATGCATAAAATAGTTTATGGGGTAAAGTAATGACTGAGAATAATAAATTCGGTCGTGAACCAATTGATTTCAGTTATTTGTGAAGAAATAAAATGAATAGTGAAACACAATTAAGTTTATTCATATATTGGTTTTTCTCATTGATATTTATACATATTATTGTAATAAACTTCGTCCAGAATGGGTTAATTTAATTTACTCATACATAACCAATACATTCTGCATAAATGTTTTCCACATTCAAACTATTGCAAAGATGGATTAAGGAATGAGTTAACTAATACATTTTGCATAAATTAGTGCAAATTAAATTTATTATAGAATGAGTCCGCTATGTTTACATTAATGCAAGTATGAATTAAAGTAGGTGTGGCCTATTCATGATGTATGTACTTCAAATATTGTCTAGAAAGTTCAGTGGAAAACCACAACTGATTAGCAGAAGTTTCTCCTTATTTATTTTTGGATATAAATAAGCGAAAAAAATTTCCGATAGGCAGTTTAAATTTTTTAATTGAAAGTGTTTATAAATATTCGCAAGTACAAGGAATAATCGGGTGGTACTTGAGCCTGGGTACTAATAGTGAAAGAATAATTGAACCTAGTGGAATAGGAAATACAGATTTTACGATTCCGAATATTATTGATTCAAATTGTGGAAAAGCGGTGAAGTTTATCGTACATAAATTGGAGACCCTAGAATTTATTGTAATTAGAATCGGAAGTTGCTGTAATTTGATGATAAATAAAGTTTGAGATTTTGTTAACCAAAGATCCGTCTTTTTACTGTCGTATTTGCTCAATAATCGAAAAGAACCAACGCAGAGGCGTTACATTATGTTCCTTAAATTAATTATTTTTTTATATTTGATCATTCTTAATGAAGCATTATTTAGGGTTTATTTGTTTAACAAATGTTTTGTTTTTTACTATTTTGGTCAAAAGATTTGTTTTGATTAAATTAATTTTTAATTAGATAAACAAGCTGCTTATAAGTTTTCTGGATAATATTATGGTCGTGCAATTTTTTACTTTTTAAAGTGTTTGTTCCGTTATACATATACTTAAAATAGCACTTTTTTGACAATAACAAAGAAACTTTGCATCGCAAAATTCTAAAAAATTTGTAATGTTTCTTAAATTTAAGTGACACCCCACTCGTTTGGGTCAAAAAAAGTTTTTTTTGCCCTCCTTACACCCGTCCCCTAAACACACAGAAATATAATTATTTAAGAGTTCGCTATGATTTTCGTTCAAAATATAGCAAACTTCCTGTCTCTGTGAATTTTTTCAATTTTTTCTGTCAGTCAGTGTGGAAGCGTAGAGAGGGGACGGTCTGAAATTTGCACATTTTTTAGAATAACTCAAAAACCGTGCACCGCAAAATTCTTACAAAACTTGCAATGTTTTTTAAATTAAGTGCTCTGTCAAATGACACCCCATTTGCTTGGGTCAAAAAAGGTTTTTTTCACCCTTCCCCACCTCAATCCCTTAAAAGCACAAAAATATAATTATTTGAGACTTCGCAATAATTTTCGTTCTTGACATGGTTCTAAATGATGTTTTTACCCCTTATCATTCCCACCCCTTTAATAAATATAGTTATGAGTATCTGCCACTTTTCTATATTACTTCGGTCTGAAAGACCTAAGTACTACATTCATGAGCTCAAAGTGAAATTCTTACCCCCACTTTTTTTGGCATTTCTCGACGTTTTAGGACCTACTGATTCTTAAAAAAGCAAAAAAAAAATGTATGTCTGTCTGCCGGCCGTTCGTCCGGCCGGCCGGCCGGCCGTCATTACCTACACTGCAGGGAAAACCACTGGAGGGATTTCAAAAATTCTTTTTTCTAAAAATAGGTATACTCAAGAGACAGGTCCGAAAGAACGCTGTGTTCGATAACTGTACCGGAAGTGTGTCAAAAAAATCATTAAGTGTGTCAAAACAAGGAAATTTGCATATTTTTTGCTTAAAAAACGTTCATTTTAAGTGATTATGAGTAGGAACATTGAATTTCGAGAAATCTTGATGATCGGGATTGGTATGTGAGACCAAAGTCTAGATTATTGCATTATAAGTTTGTCAAAAAAATGTTGTCAAGTGTGTCAAAAGAAAGATTTTTATTTATTTTTTTACCCAATTTTCGGGAAAGAAATGTAATAAATAATTTGTATGACGTGAAAATATATTATTTTTATAGAGCATTATGGCATTATAAGTTTGTCAAAAAAATAATGTCAAGCGTGTCAAAAAATGATTTCATTGATTTTTTTAGCCAATTTTTTGGGAAAAAAAAATGTAGCTGTTTTTATGACGTAAATGTAATTGAAAATGAAATTGGACATGGAAATTTTTGAATTTGTTACAGTTTTTGAAATATTTTTGGAATTTTGAAAAAAGTATGTATTTTTGATTTTGTAATAATTTTTGCAATATTTTTAGAATTTTGGAAAAAGTTTTAATTTTTGATTTTGTAATAATTTTTGGAATATTTTTAGAATGTTGAAAAAAGTTTGATTTTATTAAATTTTTACAATATTTTTGGAATTTTGAAAGAAATATGAATTTGTGATCTTGTGATATTTTCTCGAATCGCTAAATTGAAGGTTTTTGAATAGTTTGCTGAAAATAAAAATGAAATTGGACATGGACATTTTTGAATTTGTTATAGTTTTTGAATATTTTTGGAATTTTGAAAAAGTTTCAATTTTTGATTTTGTAAGAATTTTTGGAATATTTTTAGAATTTTAAAAAATTTTAAATTTTATAATAATTTTTGTAATTTTGGAAAAAGTTTCAATTTTTGATATTGTTATAGTTTTTGCAATATTTTTAGTTTTGGAAAAAGTTTGAATTTTTGAATTTTAAGAAATTTTGGAATATTATTAGAATTTAGAAAAAGTTTAAATATTTGATTTTATTCTAATTTTTGAAATATTTGGAATTTTGAAAAAAGTTTCAATTTTTGATTTTATATAATTTTTGTAGTATTTTCAGAATTTTTGAAAAAAGTTTAATCTTTGATTTTGTAATAATTTTTGGAATATTTTTAGGATTTAGGAAAAAGTTTGATTTTATTTATTTTTTACAAAATTTTTGGAATTTTGAAAGAAATATGAATTTGTGATTTTGTAATATTTTCTCGAAACACTAAATGGAGAGGTTTTTGAGTAGTTTGCTGAGTTTAACTAAAAACTATGTCCGCATAAAAATTTTTTGCCAAAAACTATATCAAAATCCTTAACCCAGACCGAAGTCTTGATATCTCAGAGCTGTGAGATTTCAGCCCCTCCATATTTTTTCATTAAAAACCTACTCATTTTTCTGTCATTAGAAATATATTTGAAGATTTTCGATCAGTTAGGTTCCGGTCTAATCGAAGTAATGCCGGGCATTCACATACAACGGAAACAGAAACCGAAACTGAAACTGAAAATTTTCCGTTTCTGTTTCTGTTTCTAATTTGGTTGACGGTGGTGAATAATAAAACAGAAACGGAAACCGAATTTTGTTTGAGTTTGTGAATTTGTTATTCATTATGAATAATAAAATTGAAGAATAACAAAAACAAATAATTTTTATTTATTAAACCTATTTATTAAATTCAAAATTCAAAGCTTTTGTTACCACAATTCAAAATAATAATTAATATTATGTGACAGTTTCTGGTCATGTGACAGTTTCGGTACTGAAACAATTCAATTTTAATTGTTTCCGTTTCAGACAAAACAGACGAATTTTACGTTTCTGTTACGTTTCTAAATTCGGTTTCTGTTTCCGTTGCTGTCAAATTTGTATGAAATTCGGTTTCTGTTTTCGTTTCCGTTGTATGTGAATGCCCGGCTTAAGAGAGCACGAAGAAAACGTCATTATTCAATATTACACAAAAAATGGTGAGGTGTAAAATTCCAAAATAAACTTTTAAGGAATGTTGAAATGAAGCCCTTTCATATGATAACCTACTCGTCTCGATAAAAAAATGTATGTTCTCAAAGGCTTTACATGATACCTCTGTAAAACAAACGAACACAACTTTATTTATTTTTAACACGCCATCTTTTGCGAATAGGTTAGTTTTATAAGCATCTCAAATTTTAAGTTCATCGGATTAATGGTTCACGAGATAATCGAAATAATGCGAAAAACACGTTGTTCTCTTACTATTGGTGTTCCGTATAAAAAATGGAACCCTAATTAGCTATAAAACCTGTAACTTATATATTTTATATACATATTTAGATTTATGTAATACAATAAGTTGAATTTGGAAAAAACATGATAAAGAGACTTGTTTGCAGTTAGCTGAGTTGTAAGGTTATAAATAAATAATTAAATAAATTAGTGGAAAGATATAAAATAAACTATTGTTATATTTAAAGTTAATAGTTGTTGTTTTTCTAATATATAAAAGCGACATTCCTCTAAATATATTAGAAAATATATTTTGTAGAATTGAAAATATCCAAAGGTCGAATGCTGAAATGTAAATAAGTCCCATTTTATGCATTATAAATAGTTAAATAATTAAAATAAAGTTTCAGTATAACTCTCAAGCTCATCATGAAAACATCAAAATGTTTGGTTTTTCTGAACATTTTATTAATCGTTCTGGGTTGTACTAGTTCCTACAAAATATTATGCGCATATGCATCGGTAAGCGCTTCACATTTTTACGTGGTAAATGCTTTGTTAAAAGGATTAGCAGATAAAGGACATAATGTAACCGCGATCACAACATTTCCATCTGAAATTGAATTGAATAATTATCGACAGATTTCTGTTACGGATATCTCCAAAGGTAGATAAGGATACAGTAATAAAGAATTATATAAGTAAACTTTTTATTCAAAGCGATCCTATCAAAAAATATAATAAACGGTGGCAGTTTGGTTAGATGGTATCGCAATTTTCCAATTTTAGTAAACGTGGCAGTCAACGGAGAAGAAAATGTATTGAAAGATCCGATTGTTCAACAACTAATGAGAGAAGAAACATTTGATTTAGTGATAGTCGAATCATTTTACGGCAATGCATTACTTGGATTAGGAGCTCATTTCAAATGTCCGACAATAGCATTTACATCATTTCTCCCAACTCCAGTGATGTACAAAGAAAGTGGTAGCCCATTGGCTTTATCCTACATTTCACATAAATATCTCAACTTTCCTGTTCCACTTTCATTCGGACATAAAGTTTTAAATACACTTTTAAGTACCGTTGATACAATGTTTCACCACTTCGTTGTACATGAGAAACATAGAAACCTGTATAAGCATGTATTGCAATGAACATTTAATAGATATCATTAGTAACAATATCTTAAAAATATTTATTATTAGAAATATTTTCCATCACGAGACTACCCTACATATGATGACATGTTGAAAAACGTTTCACTTACTTTCATTGCATCACATTTAATTGAAAGAAATGGTCGACCGTTGGTTCCATCAATAATTGAAGTTTGTGGGATTCAGATACCTGAAAAAGTACAGCCACTTCCAGATAATCTACAAAAATGGATGGATGAATCAACAAATGGTGTCTTATATTTCAGTTTGGGTTCGAACATGGAAAGTTCCTCATTACCAGAACAACTATTAAGAAAAATTGCCACAGGCTTTGGTAAATTAAAACAAAATGTTTTATGGAAATTGGAAAATGAGACCTCACCATTTTTGCCAAGAAATGTTCGAATTCAGAAGTGGTTACCTCAAAACGATATTTTACAACATAAAAACATTAAATTATTTATTTCACATGGAGGTTTGGGTAGTGTTAACGAGGCAAAATATCATGGTGTTCCATTGGTTATGACACCTTTGTTCGGAGATCATATGACAAATGCGGAGAAAGTGGTGAGTCGTGGTTGGGGTGTCCAGTTTCCATTTAATGAGTTAGGTAGCGAAATATTGACAAAGTCTATAAATATAATTTTATCAAACCCGGACTATGCTAAAAATGCAAAATTTGAGTCAATGTTATATCGTGATCGACAGAATACAGCACTTGAAACAGGAATATATTGGGTGGAGTATGTTATTCGTCATCGTGGTGCGAAACACTTACAAAGCAATGCATTACATTTAAATTTTTTGGAATTGCATTCGTTAGATGTGATAGGATTTTTGGTGTTAGTTTTTTGTGTAGGAGTGTTTAGTTTTTACAAACTATTGAGATTTATGTGTAGCAAACTAAAACCTAAACCAATTAAAAGCAAAACACAGTGATTATATCTTAAAATAAAATTTATAATTTGCTACTAATGTGTTGCAATTATAGTTTACTTTTTGTATTTATTGAACCTAAAAATCTTCTATTTGCACCGAAAAGTCAATTAAGGCTACCTAAAAACCCCATCGTGTGCCATGGATTTGCCATGGCGTGCTAACACGTTATGCCGTTACTATGCACTCATTATACTGCCACTCGTACCGTTGCTAACGTCGTACGTTTAGCACAGTATGCTAGCACGCGGTACCGTCACAATGCGCTTTAAGATGCTGCCTCTATGAGAATAGGTTCGCAAGATAGTAGCAAACACTATAACCTCAAAATGTTATATGTGTGATTATGGTTTTCCATATTATTCACTGTTTGTGTGCTTTTGTCACTTTTGAATTAAAACGCAACAATTAAAAATTTACTTTTTACTGTTTATTTTTAATTTTTTATTTTTTTAATAATAATATAAACTTCCTTATAGTAACAATTTGAATTTTATTTTATTTGATAGAATATCGATTTCGACTTACGTCATCCTCAGTTCTTAAATTATTATTACAATTTTTGCTTAAACTATTACATATATACTATTTCAACTGCTATTTTTTATTATTATGTCATATATTTTGTTAGTTTTAGTGTTGATTTTATCATTTAAAATGTTGTTATTGTTTTTATGTTCATATATTTCTATTTCTTCCAATCTATCTAGATGTTGTCCTTTTCTTTTTTTATGTAATATGGTTAAATTTGTGTTGATGGTGGTGTATTTGTGTTTTTCTATTTTTAAATGTTGGGCAAATCGGGATTTTGAATCGCTTCTATTAATTTCATTGGTGTGCTCAATAAATCTTTTTGTGAAGGAAGGCCCCGTCTGGCCTATATAAAATTTACTGCAGTCGTCACAGGTAAGTTTGTAAACACCTGTGTCTAAGGTTTGGGTTTTTTTAGTTTTTAGGTTATTTTCTATTCTATTTTTGTTTTTGTAAACTGCAATATATCCATATATTTTTTAAAGTTTTCTTCATTATTTTGAATGTTGTTTTATTGCATGTTACGCCTACGTATTTTTTGCCTGCTAAGTTTCCTTCATTCTTCAATGTAGTTAGGGTTTGCAGATTTTTCTTGTTTTTATATTTTCTATTTAATGTGTCAATTATTTCGTTTTTATATCCGTTCTTACTAGCTATGTATTATATGTTGTTTAACTCGTCTTGATAATTTTTTGCATTCATTTGTATATTGTTCAATCTATTGATCATGTGGTTGTAGGCAGCTAGTTTATGTTGGTATGGATGATGTGATTTAATATATATTGTTGAATCTGATTGGGTTAGTTTTCGGAATATTTTGAATGTGTGTTTTGAATTTAAATCTACATTTTTTATTGATAAATCCAAAAAATTTATTGTGTTATTTTCTTCACTTTCTAACGTGAATTTAATGTAAGGTTCTATGCTTTTTATGTATTGGTGTAATAAATTAAGCTGTCTATTCGTTCCTTTGAATAATAAAATTATATCATCAACGTAATTTTTCTTTGTGTGGATTTAAGTTATTATATATATATTTTATTTCAAAATCGTTGAGATATATTTTAGCAAAAGTTCCAGATAGTGGCAGTATACAAAACAAGACAATACGCAGTATACAAAACAAGATCAGACAAAACAATGCCACAATAACCAAAGCAGATAATGGGAATACAATAGTCATCTTAAAAACTACAGACTACAACAATAAGATAGATGAATACATCAACAATAAGATACATGAATACTAATAACAACATCAAAAATTTAAGTAAAGATCGAACGAGTGAATTCAATGCACAAATAAAAACTATCATCAACAAATCTATCAACATATTAAGTGACAAGAACATAAGGTATAACAAAATGATAAAACCAACAGCACCAAGTATAAGAGGATTACCAAAAATACACAACCAGATACACCGATAAGACCATTGATTAATTTCACCACAGCACCAACATACAGAATAGCGAAGTACATAAACAAACTATTGAAATATCACATAAAATTTGATAACAGTTATTCAGTCAAAAATAACACAGAATTAATCAATAGAATAGAACCAATAATAATACCTCACAACGCAAAATTAGCATCGTTTCATATAATCAACATGTATTCTAACATACCAATAAAAAATACAATAAAAATAACAAAAAATATGTTAATAAAAAATGCTTTAAACCCAACAGATACACAATAAATACTAAATATAATAACCGAAATAACAAAACAAAACTATTTCACACATAACAATGAGTATTATCAACAAACAGAAGGATTACCTATGGGAAGCCCAATATATCTCAACGATTTTGAAACAAAATATATACATAATAACTTAAATCCACACAAAGAAAAAATCATTTATTGGTATCGCTACGATGATGATATAATTTTATTATTCAAAGGAACGAATAGACAGCTTAATCTATTACACCAATACATAAACAGCATAGAACCTTACATTAAATTCACGTTAGAAAGTGAATAAAAAACACAATAAATTTTTTGGATTTATCAATAAAAAATGTAGATTCAAAACACACATTCAAAATACTCCGAAAACCCAAACGGATCAAACAATAAATATTAAATCACATCATCCATACCAACATAAACTAGCTGCCTACAACCACATGATCAATAGATTGAACAATATACAAATGAATGCAAAAAATTATCAAGACGAGTTAAACAACATAAATACATAGCTAGTAAAAACGGATATAAAAACGAAATAATTGACACATTAAATAGAAAATATAAAAACAAGAAAAATTTGCAAACCCTAACTACATTGAAGAATGAAGGAAACTTGGCAAGCAAAAAATACGTAGGCGTAACATACAATAAAACAATATTCAAAATAATGCAAAAATCTTTAAAAAAATATGGATATATTGCAGTTTACATAAACAAAAATAAAATAGAAAATTACCTAAAAACTAAAAAAACCCAAACCTTAGACACAGGTGTTTACAAACTTACCTGTGATGACTGCAGTAAATTTTATATAGGTCAGACAGGGCGGTCCTTCACAAAAAGATTTATTGAGCACACCAATGAAATTAACAGAAGCGATCCAAAATCCCGATTTGTCCAACATTTAAAAATAGAAAAACACAAATACACCACTATCAACACAAATTTAACCATATTACATAAAAAAAGAAAAGGACAACATCTAGATAGTTTGGAAAAAATAGAAATTTATAAACATAAAAACAATAACAACATTTTAAATGATAAAATCAACACTAAAACTAACAAAATATATGACATAATAATAAAAAGTCCAAGCGGCACGTATATCCGCTAGAAATAGGTAGATTTCGAGATCAGACAGTTTTGTGTGCCAGTAGAATCTGATGTATCAGATTGGTTTAAGCAAAACAAACTAATTTCAAACAGATATTGAACAAATTTTAAAAAGATAATTAGCTACCTACAAGCAAAATTATATCTATCCAATTTTGCAACAAACAAATATCAAATCTACCACAGAACTTGTGTGTGACAATTTATGACACAAACCTACTCTATATTATATGTCGTGCACTTACTGCAAAATATCAAAATAGTTTATTTCTAAGAAAAAAAAATTAATTTCTTTTATTCAAATCTTTTATTTTTTTGACTGTTATAATGTTGACATTGACTGTTATAAGGTTTTTGGAAATTGTAGTTGGGGATTGTTGCAAACTTTTTTGTTGAAGCCAACAAGTCAAAAACCTCTAACTGCAGAGGTTTATATTTATGAGAAACGGATTGAAATGTTTCCACAGATTCTAAATTTATGAAGATTTTAAAAATGTTGGTATCCAAACGGCCGTTATAACGGATTAAAAAAACTTTTTTTTCTAGTATAAAGCCTATAGTTCCTTAACCATGTGCCAGATTTTTCTGATTTACGAACTTGTCCAAGATATTAATAAAACACACATTTTTAAGTAAGGTTTTTTGATCTGGCTCCACAAATGCAACCGTGAGAGCGCCGGTTGGTTCAAACGCATTTTGTGTTTTACAAGCTTTGTTGTTGGAGCCGCTCACTCAGAAACCTCCAACTGCAGAGGTCTTTTTTTGAAAGAAACTGATTAAAAGATTTTCAAAAATTCTAAATTTATGAAGTTTTTAAAAATATTATAATCCAAACGGCCGTTATAACGGATCTAAAAAAAAAGAGTTTTTTTCTAGTATAAAGCTTCTAGTTTCTTAACCATGTGTTGGATTGGGGTGATTTACGAACTTGTCTAATATATTAATAAAACGCACATTTTTAGAAAAGGTTTTTTGATCTGGCCTTATAAATGCGACCGTGAGAGTGCCAGTTGTTTTAAAAAAAAAATTTTTTTGCAAAGTTTTTGTTGGAGCCGCTCACTCATACCCTGTTCAAATTAAGGTTATTTTAAGCCCTTAAGTCCTTAACTTACATTGAATGCACCCATGTGTCGGCAAAGTAGAGCGTAAGACATTAAATTTCTAATGCATTAAAAAAAGACCATAAGACCTTAATTGTCATTTTAATGTTTTTACTTCTATAGCAAATTCATATTTTTTATAGATTAAATTTATTTTTAGAGCTTTATTAATTAATTTAATGAGCAATGAGTAACTTTACAGTTCTTGAAACGTAATTATCTATCTTGTTAGACATGCTTCATCAAAAAAATTCATTTCATTAGAAAAATTGCTGTTGTTTGGGAGAAAATATTTTGTATTTTTTTAATAATTTGGTTTAATATTTTAGACATTTTTCTTTTTATTTGCCCATTAGAGTTAAACAATTTGAACAATTAATTAAAATTAAACCAAATTTGTTATTTTTCTAACAATAATTTAATTTTATTATCTTATGAAGGAACATCATGAATCTTATGAAGGAAAATGAAATGTCAAAATGATATTAATTAGAACGGTGGTGTTAAAAGACAATAGTAATAAGCTTAAAAAACTACTTTATCGATAAATTTAAATACCGTAAATTGTCCGAAGCCTCAGTAACCTCTTACTGCAGATATATATATATATATATAT
This sequence comes from Diogma glabrata, assembly GCA_963693315.1. Classification (NCBI taxonomy): domain Eukaryota; kingdom Metazoa; phylum Arthropoda; class Insecta; order Diptera; family Cylindrotomidae; genus Diogma; species Diogma glabrata. The sequence goes on from OY856188.1 coordinate 265,489,196, forward strand.
ATATATATATATATATATATATATATATATATATATATATATATATATATATATATATATATATATATATATATATATATATATATATATATATATATATATATATAATTTTTTTTTTGTTTTTTTGTCTCCGCTTATCATATATAGTCGTTTGGCACAAAAATTTTTCCGAAATTCCGAGATGAAGCCCATTGCAATAGGTAGATTTTTATATGAAATCTACCTAAAAATGTTTAAATAACTGCAGAGACACAGAAGATAGAATAAAATATTAGGGGTTTATCAGACAAAATGTTTAGGGTGACACAAAACACACATTGGGCAAACAGAAAATGAGTTTGATACTAGATTCAAGGAACACAAAAAGCTACATCTTCTTCTCATATAAATAAATCAAGTGTCAATCAAGTCTCATTCAAGTCACTTCGAAATAAATGTTATTACTTGGGTCTGAAAGACCTAAGTATTACATTCATGAGCTAAAAGTGAAATTCTTACAACCACTTTTTTGGCAGTTCTCGATGTAGGTCCTAAACTAATTCAAAAAAAGCAACAACACAAAATGTGTGTCTGTCTGCCGGCCGGCCGTCCGTCTGGCCGTCACACCCGACAAAATCTAGAAAACGGCTGAAGGAATTAAAAAAAATTTTGAATTCTAAAAATACGTAAACTTAATGGAAAGAGCCGAAAGGACGATGTGTTCGATAACTGTACTGGAAGTGTGTCAAAAATCGTCAAGTGTGTCAAAATAAGGAAATATGCATAGTTTTTGCTTAAAAAACGTTCATTTTAAGTGATAATGAGTAGGCAAATCTAGTGAAGAATGTGGTGAATGGATGTAAAGAATGTGGTGAAATCTGGATGATCGCGATTGGTATGTGAGATCAAAAACTAGATTATTGCATTATAAGTTTGTCAAAAAATGTTGTCAAGTGTGCCAAGAGAAAGATTTTTATTTATTTTCTTCCCAAATTTTTTTGGAAAAAAATAAAAGAAATTATTTGTTTGAAATAAAATTTTATTATTATTATTGAGAATTATGGCATTATCAGTTTGTCAAAAAAATGTTGTCAAGTGTGTCAAAAGAAAGATTTTTATATATTTTTAGCCAGTTTTTTGGAAAAAAATAAAATTAATTATTTGTTTGAAATGAAATTTTATTATTATTATAGAGAATTATGGCAATATGAGTTTGTCAAAAATATGATGTAAAGTGATGAAGTTTGATATACATCGCTACCCAAAACTAAAAACCATGTCCTCATAAAAATTTTTTGCCGGAGCTGTGAGATTTCAGCCCCTGCATATTTTATATTTGTTTTTTCCATACACATTGTTTCATCTTTTACCTTTTTTTATGAATTTTTCTCACTAAGTACACTTCGGTAATTGTATTTCGTTTCATATTTTCTGTTAGTGTTATCTCATCTGGTTTTGTCATCCATCTGTTCCACTCTTCCTACATCAAATCTTGAAATGGCTAATTATTAGATATATCCAAAGACTGTAATTGACTTGTAGGACTTCCTGGAATGACTGCAATTTCTGTGTATATTTATCTTAAAAGGATTTTCGTTAAATCTGGTGAATGAGTTCGGTTGTGCGATTTTTTGACAACGCAACTAAACGTCTTGCCAATGTCTTTTGTATTCATAATTTTATCCCCATTGAATCCACGCAACCATTTTGTTGAACGTGGATTTTTTGCCGTATTTTACGGACCGTAATACGTTCATAAGCCAATGTGCGTTATACATATAAAAATAGAATAAACGATCTGGGCTACATAGTTACCCCGACAACCAAAAGAACTATATTTGACTGCGACGTGCTAATTGCGATTTTATTTAATTTATTTAACTTATTTAACTTATTTAATTTATTTAATTTATTTAATTTATTTAATTTAGTGTATTTCTTTAATTTACTTAATTTATTTAATTTATCTCATTTATTGAATTCATCTCATTTATTTAATTTACTTAATTTATTTAATTCAGATAAATTTATTTACTTTATTTAATTTAAATTATTTATTTTATATATTAAAATTCATTTAATTTATTTAATTTATTTGATTTATTTAATTAGGTTAACTAATTGAATTTATTTAATTTATTTAATTTGTTTAATTTATTTAATTTATTTAATTTATTTAATATATTTAATTTGTTTAAAGTATTTAATTTATTTAATTTATTTAATTCATTTAATTTATTTAATTTAATTAATTTCAGTAGCTTATAACTTATTTAATTTATCTCATTTATTTAATTCATCTAATTTATTTAATTTACTTAATTTATTTAATTCAGATAAATTTATTTACTATATTTAATTTTATTAATTTATTTAATTTTTAAAATTTATTTAATTTATTTGATTTATTTAATTAAGTTAACTCATTTAATTAATTTAATTTTTTTAACTTATTTAATTTATATAATTTATTTAATTTATTTAATTTACTTAATTTATTTAATTTTAAATTTTAATTTATTTATTTAGCTTGATTAATTTGTTTGTTTTGTGGTTCTCAAATGTTCGTCCGTTCCATTAAGATACTTTAAGAAATTGATATAAGGGAAAACATAAGTAAAAACTGTAACAGTAAAAAACAGAAGCACTAAAAATTATAAGTTAACTTTTACGTAGTTTTGATTTTATTTAAAGTTCTAAAACATTTTTGGAAAATAAAACTCAGAAGCTTATACAAACAAAAATTTCCAAATAAAATTATGAACAATAAAAAACCGATTACATCCAAGGAATGTAACTGCCAGAAATTTAAATTAATCGCATTATTTTGTAAATGTTTCGCACCATGATGACGAATAACATATTCAACCCAATATATTCCCGTTTCAAGTGGTGTATTTTGTCGATCACGATGCAATATCGACATATACCTTGCTTGTTCTGCATATTTTGGATTTGTTATAATGGTGTTAATTGATTTCTTCAACCCACCGATTTCATCAAACGGGAATTGAATTCCCCAGCCTTGTCCAACAACTTTAACCGCATTTGCCATTTGATCTCCCATCAATGGGGTTATTATTAGAGGAACACCATGATATTTTGCTTCTGTTATGCTACCCCATCCACCATGAGTGATAAATAGTTTAATATTTTTATGTTGCAGTACATCATTTTGAGGCAACCATTTTGCAATTCGAACATTTTTTGGAAGATTTGGTAAGCTATCGTTCTCAAATTTCCATAGAACGTTTTTTTTTAATCCTCTGAATGTATTTAAAATTTCTTTTAATTTTTTTTTCGATAATGATGAACTTTTCACGTTCGATCCCAAACTGAAGTAAATTACACCATTTTTGGATTCATCCATCCATTGTTGCAGATCATCTGGAAGTAGATTTGGCTGGTCATTGATATGAATTCCATTGATTTGAACAACAGATGGTGACAACGGTCGAACATTGCCGTCACTAATGTCTGTAGCAATAAAATAAATCGAAACATTTTTTACCATTTCACCAAACGATGGATACTTGTTAGAAGGAAAATATTTTCTACAATGAAATAAACAAAGTATTAGAATGTGTTTGGATCTTTTTTTTAATAAAAAAAAATTGTATGCACCTATACATCTTTTTATGTTTTAAACGTATCAACGGTTCCAAATAGCAAAGATCAACAATATAGAGAAACATGTTCAAAATTCTACTTTTGAACGAAAGTGGATGGGGCAGTCCAAAATGGGAATGAGAAATGTACGGTAGTGCTAACGGACTACCACTTTCTCTATAAAAACTATGAAATTGCAAATGTGAAACAAATGTAGCTGTCGGACATTTGAAATGAGCACCAAATCCAAGAAAGGAGGTGCCCAACAGTCTTTCAACAATCACTAAATCAAAAGCTTCATCCTGCATCATTTTTTGGACTTGCAATTCAGCAAAGGTTTTTTCCACTAAAATGTTTTGCAAATCCATAATTTCACCGAATTGGTGATATAAATCATACAAACTGGCTGTGTTATCTGTGAGAAGGGCAGCAAAACCTAAAAGTAATGCGCTTAGTTATGCTATTTGATTGAATATTCTTCAATAACTTTTGCCAATACTTACTTTCATTATTCACTGGAATATAAATCTCTCGATAATCAATGCTGGCTTAGAGGGATATGAGGTTAACACGGTGACATAGTGTCCTTTTTCAGCTAATCCCTTTGATAAAGCTTCAAACACCATAAAATGTGATTCACTAATTGTTGGAAATACACAAAGTATTTTGTAGGCACTCACATTATATACTAAGATGGCAAAAACATTAATAGAATTAATTAATTTTGATCCAATCATTTTAAATTTATAGTCACAACTGCATAAGAAGAAATGTTTCTCCAGCAATCAGCGAGACAAATGAAAACATATATCAAAAATAATATCAAATAATTTCGTTTCTCTTGAGCTAGGTCAAAAACGCCATTATTTGTTATCTACTGATTTCTTGGCAATCAACATTTACTATTTTTAGATTTACTTGCTATGCACATTGCACGCGATGATAACAACATCTTATAATAAAATGAAGAAAGACTTGTTCAACGAGTCGTAGAAAGCGCTATCTTTTCTTAATTATTTAACATATGGTTCAATTAAACAGTAACCTCAACTTTAAAGATAATTTTTACTTTTTATGTGTATTTTGAAGTCTTTATAGCTAAAATTTTTAAAATATTTTAAAATACAACATTTTATGCAATAGACAGTAAACAAAATGTGTTAAAACATAACATATTGAAAAAGATTTTAGAATTCCAAGAATCAATGTTTAAATCTTTGTTCAAATATTTTCAATTTCTTTTATCTGATTTTTGACTTGAATCCATCTATTGTACGTTTTATGGCGGATTTGTCTAAACAAATATAAAATATAATTTTAATTTCATTTTAATTTTGTGTAAAAAGGTCTTATTTAGGGTTTTGTTTAGGTTAAGGGGTCATAAAAAAAATTATAATTTGTTTTTCTACTGCGCATGATAGAATCGAAATACATATGTGTTTTTATGCATTTTTCAAAATTTGGACCCCATTACGTTTGCAAAAATGTTTTTGACTTCAAATTGAATTTCGTAAAAAACTATACATAAATGTGCCAATCATAAAAGAGCCGAGTGTTTTATTTAGCCCCTTTGTCCCAAATAATTTTTAAACGTGAGCTTCCAGATAAAGAAAAATTTTTAAATACCGGTTTTTATGTAACAGCGAAAGCTGTATTTGAAAATCTCTTATTTTCACAAAAAAAAGTATTGCGAAGCTGGTGCATAGGCTGAGTTCACCACAGGAAACATAGTGTTCTGGATCATAGTGTTCTGTTTTACGAGAAAAAGTGTAATAATTGGATTGTTTAGGCTGGTTGAGATTAAACTAATTCTCAACCATTCCTTGAGAGCTTGCACTCCTAGTATATGCACTAGCCTAGCTCAGCCTGCAAGTTCAATCTGCTCTCGTTCACCATTACAAAAAAAAATTTTGAGTGCAAAGACAAAATAACTATATTTACAAAGTAAAACAAGATTTAATTTACGTTAGTTGAACTCAGCTGAACGTAGTGCTACGCGAGTAAAAATTAAATAATATAAAACCAACAATAAAACTCACCCCATACTAATGATGACCATAATCATCTTCCCTCCTTCCTAATAATAAAACTAAATTAATGCATTGTACATATAAACATATGCAATGTAAAATTAGTTTGCCCCTAATTTTTATAATAAAAATTTGTGTATTGAAGAAAAGATATTAGTTTATTTTTCCATTCGTAAGAGCAAATAGAAATCTCCACAATCTGTAATGAAGAGCTTTCTCATTGGCGAACAATGAGAATGGCATAGCAGGATGCGTACCTAGAGTAATTTAACGCCGTAACGACTAAAGCTCAGCCATCGTGGATTTGATAGATTTTTACCTGCCGCTTCAACACAAATGCAGAAATGTACGCAATTTACGAAAACATACAGAAATGGAAAAAAATACAAGTGAAAAAAAGGAGACTCTGGCGACTCCTTTTGCGAAAGAACCACCATCAGCGCGTCCAACCCCCACAATCACTCCCATGCGCCCACACACTCACGCTTCATACATGCTAACATTCACCCACACACTCAGACTGCGAAGCAAGACAATCAAGCTCAAAAACCCACAGCAAGTATCGCAACTAGGGTTTCTCAAACGGGATCCCGGGATCCCGTTTTCCCGGGATTCCAGGGGTAAATTTTCATCCCGTTTTCCCGGGATTTCATCCCGGGATCCCGGGTATCCCGCTAATTTTTATTAACATTTTTTTGTACTTTTTTCAAAGATATTAAAAGTTTTCTCACTCGAAAATGGAGTAGTTTTTAATTCTTTTCCCTTTGTAGTAATTAATTTCGTTCAAAATTAGGAAAATGTTTTTTTTGACACATATGGTATAATGGTTTTTTTGTATGGTTTTTTTGACACATATAAACACAACAAATTAAAACCAATAAAACTTAAAATAGGTAGATTTTTCTGAGAAATCTACCTAAAACTTGCCCTTCATTTCTCTTATTTTATGTTTAATGGTTCTCTTGGAAGGATGGTTCAATGGGTGGTTCAATGGACGTTTCGTCACGAAAATTCGGACAAAATTGAGTGGCGCCGTTGGTTGTCAATGTTTTGTCAGTTTTTTGAAAAATTTTTTAAAAATTGGTATTATGAATTTATTTTTGTTTTGTTTTTATGTATTCGTTTTCATTTAATCTTTGAAGTTTTTTTAATTAAAAATAATGGAAATTTAAAAATCAATAGCGCATTTTTTGTGCTGTTTTAAATTTACACGTTTTTATACCACCCAATTAGAAAACTCCAGCTTTTTAGCGTTTCCCGGGATTTCCCGGGATCCCGGGAATTGTATATTTTTTGTCCCGGCTTCCCGGGATTTGAATTTCTACGGTAAATGAGAAACCCTAATCGCAACTGGTAGTAATCAAACATAAGTTGTATTGCTGTCATCTGATCAATATGATACAGCTTGTACACCACTGTCATTGCTGGTAAACCGAGAAACAACTCTTCGAACACGGGAGAGCGTCACACGCTATATTGAAAGTCTTCATTAATTATTTCCCTTTTTCTTTATTAATAACATTTTTAAAAATTTATAAAACCATACGTAATTCCCAAAAAAAATATTTACAGCTCAAAAAAAGGTATAATTTGATTTGTAAGTTGAATAAACATGTCCAAACCAGTTTGTTTCAATACCTGTAGTTTACAGTTGGTTAATGTATAATATGGTTAATAAACATAAAACATGACAAGGATTTGGTTTCTTTTTTGTTTGTATTACAGGTAATTGGAGAATGAATTTTGGATTTACTTAAAAATATAAATTCATAAATTTAGGTAATATAATAAAAGAAAAGGTATTTGGAATACTAAGTATTACCTCGGAGCAAAAATGTTTTGATTAGAATTAGTTCCAATTTCGACTAAATGTGTCTCGCTACACGCATCGCCAGCTCACACACACACACACACACACACGCATCGACAAGCAAACCCCCATTCAATCACTTGTGCACCCTTTCACACGCATTCACACCTCTACGTTAAAAAGAAATAATTAAAATAAACCAAGTTCACTCACCCCATGTTTAATCCTCCAGGCTTCAAAGTCTTACGGCCTTAGCCCTCCATCAGCGATGAATAATCCATCAGGTAAAGTATTACGGATAAAATTGCATAAATAATACTTGAATGCTGAGTTGAAATTCGGTTGTAATCACGCAAGAAAATTGTATATCAATGTTGAGTTGAACTTCAGTTGTAATCACACCAAAATTGGATATCACTGTTGCGTTGAAATACGATAGTAATAGCCAAAGTTTTGTATGAATGATGTGTTGAAATAAATCAGGTAATGGTAGTAATAAATAACATAAATTTTGACTAAATGTGTCGTTGCAATACGGTATTAATAGCACCAATCTTATATCAATGTTGCGTTGAAATGCGGTAATAATAGAAAAAATTTGATGAAAATGTTGCGTTGAAAATCGGTTGTAATAGAAAAAATTTGATGAAAATGTTGCGTTGAAAATCGGTTGTAATAGCAAAAATTTTATTATATAAATGTTGCGTTGAGATACGGTTGAAATATGGTAGTAATAGCAAAACAAAAATTTTATATAACGGTTGCGTTGAATTATATTAACTAGGGATTGTTGATTATAACGGAAGAAATATTGATGAATCAAGCACTGGTGAGTAACTATCTGGCCGCTAGTAGATATATTTATTAATGCCGTGTGATGTAGGGAGTATAGATGAACAGCGAATGGCGGTAATGATGACGAAACTATGGATTCAGGCAAGAGAGCGTGACGGCAGAATAATCGTATATAACAAAAAAACTACAATGTATATGCATTCAGCGAACGTGGACGAATATCGAGTGATTATGGTACTTTACAACTATTGATGTCCGTAATGGTGGCTGGATGCAGTTATATTGCTGTTGAATTCATTGACGGTGGAAGAAATGCAGAAGAACTTGTACGTAATTCTCTTCAAGGTTACTTCACATATTAAATAACGTATGGTCACCCTATTTACTCCAATCGTGCTCACGATTATCCCAGACTAACATTTGTAGTCACCATTTACAAATGAGAATTAATTCAAACACAATATATATTTTTCGTTTCTTTCTTTCTATTCGATTATTTTAATCTTACATCGACAATTACACTACACATTGATTTTAATTTATAATATCCCCGACAATGTATCTTTTGTCTGAGATTAAACTAATCAGGCAAACTTATCATTTAACTAAATTATATATACACTAATAATTGTTTTACCGACAAAAAAATTGATCTATTGATTTCACAGATAACACAAAAGTTAGTTAACACAATGACATCGGGCATAATAAAAAAAAATGAGATCTAATACTGAGCTTCTTAAGCATGCAATGTTTCTAATAATTTTTTTGTCGATCGCACGGATCTTTTAACAAAAATTGTACTATCGTTTTATCACTTAAATAATCAGAAAAAAACTTACGTACAATCACCAAGGTTGGATTGATCTCCTCACAAAAACTAAATTGTATTGATATTTAGAAAATAAAATGCCGTCCACCATCATCAATTTTCCTGTTTAGCATCTTCACCCAACAAAAGAAAATCCAGACGTCATCAATTTTTGCAATCCAATCTCACAAAAAAGCAAAATTGACTAACAGACGTCAAACAGGCAAAAAATTCCAATAGGAAAAAGAATAGACTAAGAGGGACAAAATCGTATCTTCATCTCTTTTATACTAATTTAATATCGAAAATATTGCTACCAATTTCGTAGTAGGGGAAAGAGCAAGATAATGTTATGTTAATAAATGCTAGTACATTTTCCGTTTTAACAAAAATCTGTTTGTTATTTTGCAATACACAATATTGTAAGATGATTTCACAAAATAAGCCATTTCCAATGCATCGGGTAGAAACATGAACATATTACAATGGATCAAACGTAAGTTCAACCGATTTTATGACGTTTGTGTACTATGAAATAATAGATTACAACAGTGTTACAATAAAATTGAGACTCATAACGGAAAATGAAATTGTTAGCATCAACTATATAAGAAATATAATATCTTTTCAAAGACAATGACAAAACTGATGGTAGAATAATAGTTTTTAAAATATTGAGACGCTTGGACAAACATGCACAGCTGTTTGAGGCTTGAAAACATTTCAGAGCAACTACGGTTAAGGTCCGGAGAATTCAAATTTTGGTAGTACGGTGAAAAAATCTCATGCGTAAAAGATTTTTCATCAAGTATATACACAATATCAATCAACTACATATTTGAATATTTGTTTTCTTGTTGTAATCAGTGAATAACTTGTATTGTCAAATTACGTTAATTTAAATTATTTAAAAAAGAAACTTTCTTTAATAAACATCAAATTATGGCGTTAAAACCGAAAAAAAAATGCTGGTGAAAACGCAGTATGAACTAATATTAGGGGATTGCAAAGTAAAATATTATGATTAATGGTGTTGTTATAAAAAAAACTATGTGTAACGGAAACTATATAAAACGATAAGCTATAGATTATGGATGAATGGGAAATGATGTGAACTATGCGTGATAGGTAAAATGGTGCGATGCAAGGAAATAAAAATTACCGGAATCTATGACTGTACTACACTACGTGATCATATTGCAGTCTACATAACAAATCAAGTTCTTAAACCAATGTTCAATCAATAACCAAATAATTCTTCTTTTTCATAATTGCTTCTTTAAAAGAAATAATTTTCATCACTTTTGTTTCAATTTGTATTTGTTTTGGTGTATTCTGCATGTATTTCCAAGCAATCAAATAAAATCATTTTATTATCAAAAAAACTAATTCAATTAACATTTTAACAAATTTAAGAAGAATTTTTTTTAATTTTCATCCTATCTCGATCATTTTTAAAAACCGTCTCCCGATTCATTTCTTTTTCTCAATTTTGTTTTCCTACTTTTTTCTGAAAAAAAAATTCCTCGCCAACTATCTATTTTTTAGTTTTTCATTGAACAACCTGGCAACTTTGTTTATGAAAACCTTTTTAATTTTTATAGAGTTCAGGTTGCAAACTGAATCATTACAAAAGTAAAAAAAAAATTTTAACCGGAAGTGACAAACCGGAAGTTGGGATGCAGAACTGTTGTGAACTATACTATATGCTGATGTTCCAAGTTTCATTCAATTCGATTATCAGGTACAGATGTTATTGAGCTTTCGAAAAAACATGTGCTCCGGGGACCCCACACCACTTTGTTCACTATCGCTCAAAAACTAATCAGTTCCTTGTCATACATATTTGCATCATTTTCCAAAGTTTCATCAAAATTCATTCACGAACGAATGTTTTATGCTCCCAACAAACATAAAAAAACATTGGGTAAAAACCACCTGTTGTATGGTGGACCCCCCAACCCTTTATCCAATGTACTCCAAAAGCTGATAAAATCTTTTTCAGGATACTTGAAATCTTTTACTAACGTTTCATGAAAATCGATCGGTAATTGTAGGCTACAGTAGGGATAAACCCTTGAAAAAAAAATTTTAACCGGAAGTGACAAACTGGAAGTTGGTATGCAGAAATATTAAAAACTGTACTAAAACCTTTTATACTAAGTTTCAATAAAATCATAAGCCGGAGTTAGAAGTTATTCAAGATTTAAACTTAGAGATGTTCGGGAGACCCCCCGCCATTTTGTCCCAATTGGAAATGAATCCAGGTCTTCCATTTTCAAGTGAACTTGTATCATTTGCCAAATTTTCATCAAGATCCTAAGCAGAAAGGTCACCCACACACCCACCCACCCACGCACATACAGACGTTCACCAAAATTTTTATTGGCTCCTTAGATAGAGGATGGTCCAAAACAAAAGAAAAAGTCCAAGCGGCACGTATATCCGCTAGAAATAGGTAGATTTCGAGATCAGACAGTTTTGTGTGCCAGTAGAATCTGATGTATCAGATTGGTTTAAACAAAACAAACTAATTTCAAACAGATATTGAACAAATTTTAAAAAGATAATTAGCTACCTACAAGCAAAATTTTATCTATACAATTTTGCAACAAACAAATATCAAATCTACCACAGAACTTGTGTGTGACAATTTATGACACAAACCTACTCTATATCATATGTCGTGCACTTACTGCAAAATATCAAAATAGTTTATTTCTAAGAAAAAAAAATTAATTTCTTCTATTCAAATCTTTTATTTTTTTGACTGTTATAATGTTGACATTGACTGTTATAAGGTTTTTGGAAATTGTAGTTGGGGATTGTTGCAAACTTTTTTGTTGAAGCCAACAAGTCAAAAACCTCTAATTGCAGAGGTTTATATTTATGAGAAACGGATTGAAATGTTTCCACAGATTCTAAATTTATGAAGATTTTAAAAATGTTAGGATCCAAACGGCCGTTATAACGGATTACAAAAACTACTTTTTTTCTAGTATAAAGCCTATAGTTCCTTAACCATGTGCCAGATTTTTCTGATTTACGAACTTGTCCAAGATATTAATAAAACACACATTTTTAAGTAAGGTTTTTTGATCTGGCTCCACAAATGCAACCGTGAGAGCGCCGGTTGGTTCAAACGCATTTTGTGTTTTACAAGCTTTGTTGTTGGAGCCGCTCACTCAGAAACCTCCAACTGCAGAGGTCTTTTTTTGAAAGAAACTGATTAAAAGATTTTCAAAAATTCTAAATTTATGAAGTTTTTAAAAATATTATAATCCAAACGGCCGTTATAACGGATCTAAAAAAAAGAGTTTTTTTCTAGTATAAAGCTTCTAGTTTCTTAACCATGTGTTGGATTGGGCTGATTTACGAACTTGTCTAAGATATTAATAAAACGCACATTTCTAGAAAAGGTTTTTTGATCTGACCTTATAAATGCGACCGTGAGAGTGCCGGTTGTTTTAAAAAAAAAAATTTTTTTGCAAACTTTTTTGTTGGAGCCGCTCACTCAGTAACCTCTTACTGCAGAGGTCTATTTTTAAAACAAATTGATAAAAAAGATTTCAAAGATTCTAAATTTGTTAAATTTTTTGAAATATTAGTATCCAAACGGCCGTTATAACAGTTTTAAAAAATCAATTTTTTTCAGAAAAAAGCCTCTAGTGTCTTAACCACGAGTCGGATTTTGCTGATTCACGAACTTGTCCAAGATATTATTAGAACACACAAGTACAGAAAATTTTTTTGATCTAGCTCAACAAATGCGACCGTGAGAGTGCTGGTCGTTTTCGTTATATCTCATATCGTTTATATATATATATATATATATATATATATATATATCGTCGCTTTAATAATGAAACAACGTATGCTATTTATACGTTGTTTTTATATAATAGGTGCGCTGCATTCCCCATAAGGGTATCTTTGAATTGGCGTTTTTACATTTTCGAATTATTTTATGACTGGGGGTAAAAATTAATAAATTATAAATTAACGTCCATGCAAATGCATGCGCACATCAAACTTTAAACTCAAATATCTCGAAACTATACTTTTGCGTATACGCCATTTCATTATTAAAGCGACGATATATATATATATATATATATATATATATATATATATATATATATATATATATATATATATATATATATATATATATATATATATATATATATTTATATATATATATATATATATATATATATATATATATATATATATATATATATATATATATATATATATATATATATATATATATATATATATAAATTTTTTTTTGTTTTTTTGTCTCCGCTTATCATATATAGTCGTTTGGCACAAAAATTTTTCCGAAATTCCGAGATGAAGCCCATTGCAATAGGTAGATTTTTATATGAAATCTACCTAAAAATAGCAGTTGAAATAGTATATAAGTAATAGTTTAAGCAAAAATTGTAATAATAATTTAAGAACTGAGGATGACGTAAGTCGAAATCGATATTCTATAAAATAAAAGAATACAATTCAAAATAAACAAAAAATATTACAAAAAATAAACAGTAAAAAGTATATTTTTAATTCTTGCATTTTAATTCAAAATGTTGTCATTTTGCATTCAGTGATTTAAAACGACGCCATTTTGAGATCATTTTTGCTTTTGTTTTCCTTCTTGATGACAGAACTCGATTCAGACAAATTTTTTATTCATAATCTGAGTAATGGGCAAGATTTTAAATGTTGGGTGTACCTACTTACTTTTTCCATCCTATGGTAGTGTACTATAGATCTTAATTTTCCACTCACTTTTCAACCCGTTTGTGTAACAACACAACTAGTTAAACATTCTAATGTACATCCAACACTTCCGGTATTAAATTGTTTTTTATTAATTTTCTATATATATTTTTTACCTAAATTTGAAAAAATTGTAAGAACTAATAAATTTAAATAAAATTTATGCTGACGAATTTTTGTTTTTTCTCGTAGGAAAAAAATTTCTGTTAATTGTTTGTCTTGGATTAATCAGTTGGTGGTTGGCAGCTGAAACATGTTAGTTTTTGAATATTGAATTTTTTGGTTGGAGTTGGGGTTTGGGAGCTGAAGCAGTTAATTGAAGCACCTGTTTTTAAGTCGGTTTTAGATGTTAAGATTGTAAAAATTGGAAAAATTGGAAAAAAATATCAAGTTGGTGTAATATTCACTAGTTTATAAATATAATATGTATGTGTTAAATAAAACTGTGGTGAAATTTTACCAAGTATATAAAATTAGAGAATTGGGGAGAATTTTCCATAAATGGGAAACACTACATTTAATAATTTGTTGAAATTTAAAATTACATTTAAACTGATAAAATAAAATAAAAGAAAATTTGTGAAACTTAATTGTGTGCAGAGTTATAATTCGTGAAATAAAAATAAAAAAAGTTGTT